>JASFXZ010000073.1:600000-885794 GCA_032209605.1 Mactromeris polynyma | reverse complement strand
AGGCGAGATAGAACCGATAACTTTACAATCCCTAAATTTGGTGCGAGACGTGATTCGTGTGGAGCAGTTGGCAGCAGCTTGTGAATGTGCAAGTTAGTACTGGTACATAATTAATCCTAGGAAAACTGGTTAGGTCAACTGACCGCCATATATAACTGAAACTTGTTTTTAAGATTATGGCGTCTAACCCAGTAAAACGAATTATCATTACTATTTACTATCAACATAAATAAGGTTTCTAGTGTATTGACAACGGTATTAAATTACCAAACCAAATTGCGCATATCTCATGTTCCAAGGTATCAACGCAATTCCAACATCAGATTCGGCAATAGTTGAACCTGCAGATACATAGCTTAACACCATCATTGTCGTTATGCCATCGTCGAGACTGAATGTGTATTCATTGGTCGCTGGAATCGTCATACCTTCACCAAAAACATATCCGTTTGGACCTGAAAAATACAAATGTACATTGAACAGACCTAAACCATCTCACTGGCTTGTCTAGATAGCAACATCCTTTGGGTATCGATGCTGTTCTAAAGAGGATACATCGATTGTCAATAAAGAAACAATATACTCTGTTGTAAGAGATGTTGTTGCTCCATATTGACTTGCTGGGATGGCACTGTAGTACATTATTCATGGAATGTTCGTTGTTTGTTTCTTAGTCTTTTGTTGCTTTAATCAATTCGGAAATAAAACAATCATCCAGGTTTACGGTAATACTAACTAATGTCAAACGAAACCCCGACATTCAAAAGTTGGTTTTTCAAATAAAAATATATTTTGTTCTAGTACGTATACGTCAAAAGCATGCAGAATTAGCGTTAAAGTAATATCACTATCAGCCATTATATCTATGAAAGCGTTCCAACTCTCTGAATATCATTTGCGTGTTTTCTATTGTATTTAAGATGCATAGTATACATAAAATGCAATCAAGTGACTAATTTCAACAATATGAAACATATACAGAAAATATCTTCAGTTATGTCGGCAACTAGGTGAAATCAGGTAATGGTGGTAAAACCTGATTGTATCTCACCACTCACAGTTGGTCGTAGAAAGAAAGTTAATTTACGATTTTAAATGAATACGGTAACTGTTAAATAAATGTCAATGATATTACTTTAATTAAGCAAATTTGCATAGTATGTTTAAGGCACTAGCCTGCAACAACATCTGTAGATGAGGGAGTAGTGGAATAATCGTTCACTGTATAGTGAACAATATCGCTTGTTGATTTGAATACAGTTAAGACAGTAAACAAATGATGTTCGGAGTCAAAGTTGAAGGTGTACGATGAAGCCCATTGGTCCACTGATGGCATAATAAGTATTGATGGTCCAAATCCTGAAAATCACAAAGATTACAATAATTTACGTTAATACATCAAGAGGAATAAAAATAAAACTACACGAAAAACTAAAAAAATAACATGATTTGGTATCTCACACTCATATACATAATACGAAAAGGATAACACAAAAAAATGGATAATTATTCCCTCATTTCCATTGTGGTCCTTGACAATATACATGTAGATCTAGTCACATAGGACGACATGACATTAAATAAATAATAAGAAATATATATTAATACAAATGAGGTTATCGACAACTATGAGATCAATAAAATGTATTGGACTGTTAAGAAATGCCATGATTTTATAAAAAATAAAATAAAAAATATATAAATTAAGGTATTTATACTTAAGAGAATTGCTAAAAATAAAACACAGACCTACAGATACATTAGATGAGTTTTAACCTTAGACTTAAAACAAGTCAGAATATTGGTGTCTCTTACTTTATGTGGTAAGCTATTCCAAAGAGAACAGCCATTGTAGACGAAAGAACGTTTACCAAATGATTTAACCTTTGGAAGTATAAACCTTTTGTTGTCAGAAAATGAATGACTATCAGTGCATGAGGACAGTTGGCAATTGACTCTGAACCTTGTTGGATAATCGTGAATAGTACTGACTGGAATAAACGCTCTTACATAAAGCTGGGAATGTGTTGTTACTAATTCTAAAGACAATACACAGTGCTATTTGTTCAACCCTTCTGGAGACTGGTAACCAATTTAAGATCAGACAATATTCTTTACCAATGTGGTTTCTAGGTTCTAGATTCAATGTAAATCTGATCAGTTTATTTTGAGTAGTTTGTAATTTGTTTTTCAATTGTTGGGTTAAGCACCAGAACCAAACTGTAGAGACATAGTCGAAATGACACTGAATAAGGGACATTATTAATAACTGTTTTGTATACTGAGTGAGAAAAGTTCGCTTTCTATATAAGAATTTCAACCTGGAGTTTGCTTTCATTATGACAGATTTGACCATGGACTCAAATGACCGATATTGATCTATGGTTGCCCCAAGGTATTTCACAGAGGACTTAGGTTCAATGACTTGACCTTGACGTGCGATTTCAAGATTAGACTGTGACTTTAACCTTTGTTTTGACCCAAACAAGATTGACTCTGTTTTACCCAAATGTAAAGAAAGTGTGTTACAAATAAGCCATTCACTGATTGTGTTTAAATCATAACTTAGCAGACACTCTATGTCATGTTTATTTTTACCTGAGACTAAAATAGCAGAATCATCTGCATATAAAAGCAATTTGTGTTGAATGACAGCTGACATGTCATTTACATATATTAAAAATAGTAACGGGCCGAGTACGGACCCTTGTGGGACACCACATGTTATGTTTGCCTCTGAAGACAGGGTACCTGACATATCTACTACTTGATGCCTGTCTGACGGGTATGGTGAGAACCATCTAACGGCGTTTTCGGTAAGGCCAAGTGCTTTAAGTTTCATTAAAAGAATCGAGTGATCCACGGTGTCGAAAGCTTTTTGTAGATCAAGTAACACCATACCGACAAGATTACCTTTGTCAAGTTGAAAGCGTATGTAGTCGGACAAATGAATGAGACAAGAATCAGTGGAAAAACCATGTCTGAAACCCGACTGAAATTCATATGAAAGGGAGTTTTTTAACCAGATATTACTCTAATTGGTCATAAATAACCCATTCAAGTACTTAATAAGAAATAATGCTTAAAATAGAAACTGGGCGATAATTACCCACATTAGTCTTATCATTCTTTTTAATTAAATATAATGCGTGTTCGTCCATGAACGTTTTTTTTGCTGCGAAAAGTTTTATTGACGATTCGTTTAAATACTTTTAGGATAACACTTTAGACTGTTAGAATGTACGCCATAACGACAATTGTTCAGTTATACGAAGATAATGTCTACTTCTGCAGATAATTATAATACTATAAAACAGTGGTTTCACGTCGTAGACTTGTTACATGATACACCAAGCCAAACTCACCTAGAACCGGACTGGCCAGTTCTAATACTACACTTTATAATGCAAAACATGGGCGCCCCCAGTACCATTTAAAGTGGCTGTGGCTCAAACCCGGGTCGCGAAGTAGACAGGAAATTTCTTTAAAAAAGATGGTCGGCGCAACTTAAAGTTGCAATCTGAAGGTTAAAATGTGTTGTACAACATAAAAAATGCCTAAATGTCATTCAAGTACAGCTGTACTACAGAAACTCCAAGCCTGTAAGAGAAGATCACTACGTATGAGACTGCATCAATCGTAACTACTCGGCGGTATTCGGCAGAGTCAATAATGCCGAGGTGTTCCGAATGAGACTGCATAATAAATAACTCCGTAGTGTGATTTGTCATAGACACAGTAGAGTCTGTTTCAATATAGTTCAACATTACTTATCGCATAAGTCGTGAACTCACACATCCATGTAAATAAACGTGTTACATAGCGATTTATCTGATTAAAACAATATAAATGTTCGCGACTGGTACATAAAACCAAGAAAGTCTTCTTAATTCCAACACCGGACAATTCCCCGTGGTGATGAATAACAACACTACTTACTGGATAAATCTTGAAATACACTATACAAAATGTTAACCAATCTGCTTCAAGGTTACACATATTTTTTAATTGAAGAGAAATTGCGCGAAATTGCCTTGGTGGTTAACGTAAGATTTGATTGGTTTACAAACCACTGAATATGCAAATAGCAAAACCATGTTAGTACGGCTGCACCGAAAAAGCAAAGTTGTTGTAGCTTTAATTGTTAAGAGTTTGGGTTATTGAACGAACACATGTTAATAGAATCAATATATCAACTTAAAATCTATAATAATTAATAAAAAATGATTGAACCAGTCTACTTTAAACTATATCAAGTAATAAAACTTTAGAATGGATTTGTACTAGACAATATTTATCCCGTACGATCTGGTCAAGACAATTCGCATACATTTTTAAAGCGAAATATTATTTCTTCAAACAATAACCCAACTGTCACCTTATTTTGAATATTTTTGACTATCGCAACTAAAATAACGTATTGATCTTTGATGACCGTGTATGATTAACATAAAATTGTTTCATTTTGATTAATTTAACATATTTTTCAGCGTAGCTGTATAACATTGTTTTTGACCTACATGTTTTACCAACCAATGTTGTCCTCGAAGCGGGCTTTTTTAAAATCTGACTTATCATATTTTCACCCGAGAGGCACATGATTATAGTATATATAGATCCGAGTTGATTTTGTGTAAGGCTTTATTTTTCAACATGTTGCAAAAAACATTATTTCATTTAACATACCGGAAGACATCATTCTATCTACACCGTTTATCTTTTTTAAAGATATTTCTTGGTTATTATGATGTATAAAGTACATAAACTGCAATTATACGTCAGCATTCAAACGTCAAGTTACTGTCCGTATGGATGTGTAGCACAATCATAGATATGTATGTCTGCATTCTAACCATAAATTATTTCTTGAGCAAACGAAGTTCTTCAGCAATGCGTAAGCCAATCAAATCTAAAGTTATAAATGTCGGAGCAAATTTTGGGAAGCTGAATTGCCTTTGTAAACAGGACGCTAATTTGATCGAAAAGTTGTTAAATGGAATGGAATGTAATAAAAGCTAGTTTAGTACGGCTGCGCCAAAAACAGTCGACTATACGGGACGAGAGCATACAAAACCATACTTATATACAAAACATACCAGTGGCACCGCCAGGTGGAGGTTCAATGATCTGAATAACCATAATAGGATTGTCTGCTATGATTTCACATTGTGTACCACTGGCTATTTCAATCACTGTTGGAGGATAAGTTGTCGTGGTAATAGTGTAGTCTTGTATCGTGGAAACAGCAAGATATTGTGTCACTGTTGTGGTAACATCTACAATATACATGTATCATATGGTAAACGATTTGTTATATCCTATAAATCAAGACAGGTCTGCATACTGTCTTACTGTCGCGTTGTCTCTTCTCTGTCGACATGAACACTTTAGCAAGTAACATTGGTATATAATTAACGTTATTCATTTTCGTATGTTTGGTTTGATAGTTTAACTAAGTAGGATAGGCGAAATGTATTATAATTTAAACAAAACAAACATACCTGCTGTCACAGCTTGAATAATGTATTTCGTTAATCGACCGTCGTTTGAAATATCAACGGCTACTAGTACGTAATGTTTTCCATAAGTTTCAACTGGTGGAACTTGAACCGCCAGATGGTCACCCGCGTAGTACCCGTTGCCACTTATGACTGAGACCGGTTTATCTGCTATCATGTGATATCCATTTACATGTGATTTATCAGCATCTGTGTTTGTCACTGCGAAATGATAAGCTTGTCGTTTGTTTAACATGAAAGGCACAGTATCACCGGCGCTTGTATGACCGGAACCAGCCGGCACTTCAACTGTAATCGACGTATCATCTTCGTGCGCTATGATCATAAATTCAGCAGCTTCGTTTGCCGCCATCATAGATGCACCCCAGTATTCTGTACCAGTCACATCTACGGGTAGAGCTGTGTAGCAGTCAGCTGTTCCTGTCTCAATGTTACACACTAGAACACCAATTTCCATATGATCAGAATTTATTTCTATTCCAATATCTGCCACTTCGCTAACTCCATCTGTAATAAAATCAGCATCAGACGTTACATTTATTTTTCTATCACCAAAAGAAGTTTCTCTCAGGGCATCTAGAATTCTTGCAAATGAATTAGTTTAATACATTAGTTCCTCTCAATCTGAATAAGTTATGCACAGTGTCATGTATGCATTTTGATGAAGAAATGTTACTTTATCAAGTTGCATAAATTTGACGGCAATTTGTTTCCAACGATTTCATTGAGGATGTATAATTATTTTCTCATGTGTCCTTCGGTGTATCGCATTGTCAGTAATTAGTCCGTTGCTACCGTTTTGGTTACAAAGTCGTCTTTGTTCGTTGCACAGGCGAGTGTCATGAGTTCTCTCCCTTTATCATTTATATAGTTCTCTCCCTTTGTCCCTGCTATAGTATAAAATTATGTTAATATTATATCATATATTCATACACTATAGAAAGGATAAAGGGAGATTATTAAACTCGTGACAATCTCCTGGCTCCGTGTTCACAAAGAATCAGTTTTTAGAATCATGATCAAGATCAAATATAGGATCTTTCAAATTTTGTAAAAATTTACATTAAATTCAAATTTGTTATGCTTATTAAGAACAAAGTGGAAATGTATAAGTTATGACTGATTTTGGACAATTGATCCTGATTTGATCTGGATCAGTTTCAGTCATTAGTATAATACATTTTTCAACATCACGGTTAAGTTTAATATGTTTTCACGATGTTAATTAGAAGATGTTTAGGTATTTGTGTGCATGTTTATGAGAAGTACTGGAGAAAATGTTCAATTGTTTCATGCAAAAGGCTAATATTCTTATGAAAAATTTTGATCCAGATCAGTTGATCCTTTGTAAACATGGGACATGTGGTTCAAAGTAGATATTTTCAGTTAATGTATTGAGTAAGCTTGGTGTCCCTGTGCAGTGTAAATATGGTCAATACATTTATTGAGTTACCATGGTGACAACGATTACTATAGTAACACTGCTATCATTATCAGTCACTGTATTTAATGTTACCATGCTGCGATGCCCTTGGTAGTAGCTTTTTGTAACGAGTCTACGTCACATAAACAGCCAGGGTCAAAAAGTGACTTTTCCTGCTATAAGAGTGTGCCCTTCAATTATTTAAGTATCATTGTGGGCACTGTGTAGAATCATCGACTTTCCGTAATCATGCTGGATTAATTCCTTACATACATATTCTACAACATGGGTTGGATTTGAACACGTATCGGTGAAGGAAACTTGATCAGTTACCGCGACAACGGACGCCCCTACATGGTTAATTTGTCAGAACAACTCGTCAAAGGACGCCTCACAGTTGGTTAATTTGTCAGAACAACTCGTCAAAGGACGCCAAACAGTTGGGGAATTTGTCAGAACAACTCGTCAAAGGACGCCCCATAGTTTGTTAATTTGTCAGAACAACTCGTCAAAGGACGCCTCATAGTTGGTTAATTTGTCAGAACAACTCGTCAAATGACACCTCATAGTTGGTTAATTTGTCAGAACAACTCGTCAAAGGACACCTCATAGTTGGTTAATTTGTCAGAACAACTCGTCAAAGGACACCTCATAGTTGGTTAATTTGTCAGAACAACTCGTCAAAGGACACCTCATAGTTGGTTAATTTGTCAGAACAACTCGTCAAAGGACACCTCATAGTTGGTTAATTTGTCAGAACAACTCGTCAAAGGACACCTCATAGTTGGTTAATTTGTCAGAACAACTCGTCAAAGGACACCTCATAGTTGGTTAATTTGTCAGAACAACTCGTCAAAGGACACCTCATAGTTGGTTAATTTGTCAGAACAACTCGTCAAAGGACACCTCATAGTTGGTTAATTTGTCAGAACAACTAGTCAAAGGACACCTCATAGTTGGTTAATTTGTCAGAACAACTTGTCAAAGGACGCCCCACAGTTGGTTAATTTGTCAGAACAACTCGTCAAAGGACATCTCATAGTTGGTTAATTTGTCAGAACAACTCGTCAAAGGACGCCAAACAGTTGGTTAATTTGTCAGAACAACTCGTCAAAGGACATCTCATAGTTGGTTAATTTGTCAGAACAACTCGTCAAAGGACGCCTCACAGTTGGTTAATTTGTCAGAACAACTCGTCAAAGGACGCCACAATAGTTGGTAAATTTGTCAGAACAACTCGTCAAAGGACGCCAAACAGTTGGGGAATTGTCAGAACAACTCGTCAAAGGACGCCCTAGTAGTTGGTTAATTTGTCAGAACGACTCGTCAAAGGACGCCCCATAGTTGTCAGAAAAGCGGTATCATTAGTATTTGTTGTTGTGTTGCGTATTATTGTACTGTTGTGTCAGTCTTCGAACTTACCTTCGGAACATCCCATAAATTCTGTAGAAAAATGGACTGTTCTTGATGTGCCATCATTAATGGATATTTGTTCTTGAACAATTTCTTCAAATGCAGTTGTTATAGTGACATCTGTTTGAAGACTGTATCTAGGTTGAATTACAACATACAACTGACTGCTGCTATCCCCAGATATAGGGTTGTTACCAAGAAAGCCAATGAAAAAATGGGTTCCGAAATTGTCCGGACCTGGGAATAAAAAGGCATTAATTTGAGTGGTTTGTAGAAATAATCAAAGTAAACAAATCCTGGAATAAGAGTTCAATACATTCTCATATAGCTGTGCATTTTATACATCAAACAAAGCCTACTAATTTACTTTGTTTTGATTTAAAGAAGGGATGTCCACGTTTGTACGTCCGAATATTCGAATACTGATTCGGCATTCGAATATTTAATAAAATACATTTTTTTTCAATATTAAAGCTGAATGCAAGTGTATTAAATTTCAATGATGGGCAATATTGCATTGAATTACAATTACAATTATTTTCACAGGTGTTAATTGACATGTCATGTTGTATATTTGGGGACAAGAGAGATATTACCCATAAATTATTAGTAATCGCGGGGATTGATCAGTTTAAAACACAAAATTGATAAGCAAATACTAAACTTCGAAATTCAAATGTATTATTATTAAATAAGAAGGTCGAATGTTCGAATATTCGAATATTCGTTCGGAAAGTTGACCGAATATTCGAATACCGAAAATGCCATTCGTTGACATCTCTAATTTAAAGCGAAATGTTTCACTATACGAACTGTAAGTCTGCTAAACGAACTTTTATGAGATTTAAAGCTGAGGAATACTTGAGAAGATTAAGAACGATAACTGCTCAAAACACACGGTGTGTGCTATAGATTCGATATTTCTCATAGTAGTAACCATGATTCAAAATATACTTTAAACACATGTCCACCCAGGAATCAAAATATTTGTATGTTTTTTATTTCTTTTGAATGAACGAAATAAGTGATAAAAATGTTTTCATCAAAGGGATTTACCTGTGAATGGGTTTACTAAACGTGTAACGAAGTAGTCGAATATTTAAAGAACTGTTATTCGGACATCTGGTCATTATCATTTATGCGGGTACAAACATCATGTTACCGATATAATGTCATGGTGTAGATAGCAAATTTGACGGTGTAAGAATAATCTATTCAATTACAATATTAGTTCAATATTAGACACTCGCGTTTGATAATGCTAACTGCTGTACTCATTCTTGTTTTTAATGGTACTAAGATTTGGTAAAAGTACAGTTAAACCTCAATAGAAAGACCGCCCTTTGGGACCCTTGAACATTTGCCTTAGTATCGAAGTGGTCTTAACATCGAGGTTGAATAAAGAGCAAAACTGACTTGAAAATTGTTTTCCTAATTTTGAGGTGGTCTTTAATTGAGGTTTGTCTGTATTGATTTCGGGGGGTTATATTTTTTGAGACGGGAAATTAACATTTACACTACCTGAGGCCTGTTCCGTGAGGCATTCTATAGACAGAATGGCATCTTGTCCCAGTGTTGTTATATGCAATGGCTTGTTACCAACACTTGCTAAGACTCTAAGGTAAACTCCAACCTGTGGCTGCATTACAGTAACTATACCATCTGGACTAAAAACAAAATAATGCATGAACGTTTGAGTGCATGTACCTGGCTTTTATGTCAATTTCAATATAATGTCACAGTAATATGCAGTCCAACCTTGTTCATACAAATTCACCGGAGCCGAAATTTTATTTTGGATAATACATGGTTTCGAATAGCCCATTTTAATTCAACGTTCATAAGAAGATACATCGGGACCTGATACTTATGATACCGAGTATTCGGATAGAAGTTTGTCGAATAAACGAGGTCCGACTGCGTTTTCTAGAAACATTAACAACAGCAACACAGTATGACTATTGTTACTTATCTCGTACTTTTGAGAATTTTTTTACATCATATAAAACTATGTTTTTTATTGAAATATCAGTCACGCATTGTGCACCAAAACAAATCAGGGTATCTATCCCTATATAGACATTTTGCGAAACAAATATAGAGGTTTAGCCCCCAGGAGATTGTCACGAGTTCTCTTCTATATCCCTCCTAAAGTTATCTCCCTTTATCCCTTCTAGAGTTCTCTCCCTTTATCCTTTCTATATAAAGTATATGTACTATACGAGTGATAAAGGGAGAGTACTATAGAAGGGATAAAGGGAGATATCTCGTGATAATATCCTGTCGTTTCAGAGTAATACTGTTTACGTGGATATTTTCGCGTGCAGAAATGTTTGCAAATCGCCGAAATAATAACTATTCTTAGTAATGTATATAAAAGCGTACTACTGTGGACGAGGAAATTAAATTTGAATCGTTGCAGAGTATCCTCATTGTAACACATGTTACTCACGTGCTTTTCGTTTTTCCGAGGTTTTATTAGTTTAAGCACGAAACTCGATACAGATTTATTTGTTTTTCGTACATTGTCCGAAAATGTATGTAATTTGGGTATTTCAGGTATAAGTATACCACGATAAGTTGAGAGTGATGTCATGCAATATTTACATGGTTTGGCCACCTTTATTGATCAAAATAGGTAAATCAAATAACAAGCAAAACTGTTTATTGTGATATTGATTTCATTAAACTTACAGACGCGATAGCTCAGATGGTAGCAAGTCCGCGCCTTTGCATTGCTAATTGAACTTTTTCGTATTGGGTCCGATTTCGAGACTATCGGAAAGTACTTTTTTCATAACAATATTATATATTTCGTTGGTCATCTACAGTTGTACTAACACGACTTATACGAATATCATTAATTAAAAACATTGTATAGCATGTGTATTTATACGCTATTCACTAATAACGATATGGTTTTATGATTTTTAAAGTGGACGATATAATCGTGCAGTAGCATTTACATGTACATGTATCACTACATACTCACAGTACATGGAACAAGGTTGATACGGCTACTTCGAAAAAAGGGGTTCAAATGAACATTTTAGCGATGACGCTATAGCCATCATTAAACACGTTTGATTTATCGACGATAACAAACGAAACAAAAATATACAGAAAGAAACTACAAAAAAAGTAATTGACAAGCACTGAGTAATGGATAAACATTTACATTGTCCAGAAAAAATGGAAGGCATCAATTAGCCTCGATTTCCCATCAGAAGCGCTTCCAATTGAGCTATCGCTACTGTCTACTTTGCGCGATATTTCATCAAAAGTTAATACTTATCCTGAAGATAATAATCATGATAATGACCGTAAGCCGCTTTACATGTATAGGAAAGAGGGTATGATCTTGTTTACTGTCGACTTATCTTAACTTAGTTATTTACGACATAATTATATTTGTTCAAAATATTTATTCAATTTGCGAATGTATCCTTCGTGGTAAGTTTCAAGTAGTATTCCGGTTTTTTAACAAATTTTGAAGTTATTGATTTCTTAGCGAGTACACTGTCCGAACGATTTTTCCAATGATCCTATTGGTGACGTGAAACATTATTTTCTCTTTCTAATATTAAAACCTTCATACTCAGAACATCTCTTTATATGATATGTTTTCTTTAAAACCACTACATTTCATCACCGGATTAAAATAGACAGTGGAGACTCCCTTATCCGAACACCCTTCGGACAAACTATAAAGTTAGGATTAGACTTCCGGACTGGAGAGGATTCCTCCATCGAATGTCCGTAGGCAATAAGTTCGCTAGAGGATGTTCGCGTTAATGCGACATAATATATAATGTCTTAATGCATTATTTTACTCCTCTTTGCCGAGTCATAAGCCGGAAATTTAAGCTAAAGTATTTTGCATAAATTATGTAAACTTGGAAATACAATTCAAAAGCATAAGTTATAAGAGATCAACATATTTGTGCTCGTTTCATGCATGGAAGAATTGCAGTGCTATACGCAAAATGCATGCCATCTATATGTAAATTGTCATTATGAATTGTGTTTATTTATTATAGAACTTTGAGAATATCTTTCCATGAATCATTCAACATATCAAATGATTTTAGCTGCAATTAAGTGTTGGTGTTTTGCGACGTTACCGTCCATAAAACTTGACACGCTTTGCACATAGTACGGTGTATTTTCAAAATGCCATACTTTAAAACCATGCAACATAGTTTCATTTCAAAACATTTTTCGTAGAGGAAAATAATAAAATAATAATTTAGGGTAAACATTTTGAATTGTGATTTGTGTACCCAACAGGCCTTTTTTTCTGTGCTCACAGCCATATACGTAGTTCGTCTCACTGCTCATTCTTTAATTGTCTTGGATCATCAATCGCTAAACGATTACCATTGCATGTTTTCACAACATTATCTATCCTATTGTTCTTAAAGGATTGTTAACATAATAAGTACACCTCGTACCCGTTCTTACTTTGTTCCCGTCAAAACGGAATGCATACGACGATAACGTACGCGGTCTACATCCCGATGTAATCAACATTATTATGGCTTCTTTCAATTCTCAGTCATTATATATACTGACTATCTTGACGTATTTTTGCGGGACATTATCGTCCGGTTTTGGAAGATTTATTTTATGTGTAAAATAAAAATCCGGACCAAAAAATCATCCGGATTCCGGAGTAGAAAGGAGTAGAAAGGATCCGAACTATGGGGGGTTCTTTTCATATGTTGTATTGGATACTAAAGCGGGACAGACTAAATTGTCCGGTTAGAAGAAGTTTCCCTACTATAGAGTTTCCGGATTAGGGAGTTTCCACTGTACTTTTTTATTTGATTTCAGATCTGAACAACGTTAATTTTTCACAATGGTACGTATATATGTACATGTACATGCTATAGCGCATTTTGTCTGTTTAAAGGTGAAAAAGGCGTCTTTCGCTTACAAAATTAATTTCTTTAAATAAGTTAACTCCAAGAAAAAGTAATCTTAATTATTTCAAAATAGATTTTTGTGTGAAAGATTAGGACATTGAATATGATCAACCAAAACCCAAGACAAGACAATTACGGTTACACAATACAGAACAGGGACAATAACATTAATTTATATAGAGACAAATGTCAAGACAGATGACACGACATGCGAAAGGGGACGAGAGGGGTCTTGTCGAAGCATAGCCATTTCAAATAAAATTAGGGTATTCTAAAGATTCTTCCTTATCAGTAATCATCAATACTCATCAAATTTTGGGATCGAACAGACGTTTTTTTCAGCCATCACGGCAAATGTATTATGAAGACCACGTGATACTCCCCGGGGAAGCATTGATTTTTTCTACGATTATTCTGTCGATTCAAGAAACAGCAATACATCGAAAACATTTGATAAAATGAAGCGATATAACACCAGGGTGATTTAAGCAGCAACAGCAGCAACATCAGCAACATCAGCAACATCAGCAACATCAGCAACATCAGCAACATCAGCAACATCAGCAACACCAGTAATAGCAGTATATCACTTTCATACTACTGCTAACCGCTTTCTATTACTGCCTTGTACTAGATAGTAGTGATGGACAAGTTCCGATTATAATCGATTATCGTAGTTCATAATCGATTGTCGTGGACATAAGATGTCTAGCAACGATTTTTCGATTATTTTCGATAGTCGCGCCATCACTACTAGATAGTATATACACATGTCCAATGTCAAATATTCATAACAAATTAAATTTTAACTTCTGGAATGATTGCAGAAGTTAACAGCTACAGTATGTGTTCTTTCTGATTCTCCAGAACGTTCTTTCACTTCCTACTTTTTTGGAGATTTTAAAATAAACAGAAAGCTACTGTTGTAATGTAAATGTAAGGATTCTTTTTAGAACTTGATATACAGCTTTATACTATTCACAACTGACACCATAAACATTCATCATTACTGTCGGTACAGCTAGAAGTTATATAGCAGTAATCCTGCTAGTAGCTCTACTGCTAACTTCACACCAGTAAATTGAATAATAAAGAACAGTCTACATACCTTAATTCAACGGTGGCTGTGGATATCACTGCTCCATTTAGATCATCCATCCGACATCGAAGAAGGAACGAATCATCGTCACCATCAAGCATGGTAATTGAGTAGGCATATACACGGAATAACATCTCAATATAAGTCACCCCAGCCTCTTCATACTGTAAACCAATTGTGGGCAATATAGTTTATATGTAATTAAGCTGTAATATTATGGATAACTATAAACGTACTAAACTTAAAATGGTGTTGTGCCAAAATGATCTGGGTTGTTTTGCCTCTTCGGTCACTGATATGTGAGTTTGTCGTCCTTTCTGCTAAAATTTATAGTATTGTCTATGTGAATACGCATGTTTGCACATGTAAATATATGAGCGCCGCTTTAACATTTCCAACATCTTCTATAAGTGACGTCATTTCCAGAAAACGTCAGATGTGACGTCATCATGTACTGACTGTTAGCAATATTTGCCCCATATGGCAATTTGAAAATAAAGTGACCATATGGAGTATAAACATTGTTTCATGCTTGCACATGGTGACATCACATGTGGCGAACTCTGGAAATGATGTCACTTACAGAAGAAGTTGGAATTCCCACAGCAGCACTCATATTCACTTTTCATTCATGTATAGTGTCATTTTCACTATCTGTAGCTCTACTTTACATGTAATTATTAATGTTTTTGTTATATTCTGTATAGTATTAGAGTTCATGCTTTTCGTTGCCAAAGGCAAATATGTTTGACGGTATGCAATTAATCTCTGTTTGGTGTTATTGTTTTCGTGATGATATCCGTAAAAAATTACTGGGGTCTAAGACGAAATTTACTTGATGTTAATTATGCATATCTAATCATAAAAATAATAACATATGTAAGAAAGTTTGAAACTTTCTTGATTTTTCACGAAATATGGCTGGTAATGTGATAACAATTTAACAGACACTGAAAGTAATATTGACTCTATCAAGGGAGATTATTCTGGCATTACTTGACCAGTATTGTTAATTGTCATTATACAGACAAAAGGTTTCTCCCAGAAATGTGGGAGCTGTCAAATCAAGAGAACTGTTGTAAATGTTTAACTAAAAGTAGAAGAAAATGTGACCTCTATAGTGTTAGCATTGTTTTTCTATGATTTAAATTGAGACCTACTATTTGACCCAAATGACCCAGTTTCAAAGTCGACCTCAATCTCATTAAGACAAACACACTGACCAAGTCTGATTCTGAATAGGAAATCAATGTGACCTCTTGTGTGTTCTTCTATAATTTAACCTTGTGATCTCGTTGTTGACCCAAAATGACCCAGTTTCAAACACGACCTATATTTCATGGAGAAAAACGTTCTGAGCAAGTTACATGCACATCACTAAAAAATATTTCGTGTAGATTAGGTACAAAATATGAGCTCCAGATTTTATGATTTGGCCAAGTGATCTAGTTTTTAACCACATATGACATAGTTTCAAACCTGACATAGAATTTATTTACACGGAAATGTAACCTGTGAGTGTAAACAAGTGTGTTCTCTAATTGAATCTAGTGACCTAGATTTTAGCCCCAGATAACCCAGTTTCAAACCTGACCTAGACTTTTCTGAGACAATCATCCTGACCAAGATTCATGCAGATCAGGTAAAATGTGACCTCTAGAGTATTAACAATCTAAATGTTGACGACGTACGACACATGACGCGCAACACATGACGCATGACACATGGCGCACTACACATGACGTACAACACATGACGGACGACGACGGACGACGACGGACTTTGTGCTCAGGTGAGCTAAAACAATCAAATACAAACATTTAAAATATCAATATACAATGTACTCGTACATATTATTTCAGTTGTGACCCTCTGACACAAAAAAAGAAACATAACAATATAAGATATTATAAAAATAATTACCGTTTATCAAAAAGAAAGATAACATTCGTAAATACAATCGGACCCCGTTTATTCGAAAACGAAATTTCGGTCACGACGAATTCGAATGAACGAGGACCGACAGTATATATTCTAGGTATTAGCTGCAGTATACACATATAACATGTATTTGGCTAACGTTTTTTATGATTATGTATAATTCAATTATAATATTAAGCAATAATAACGCAATACGATTTCCCCACAATTATCGTACCTCAGGAATATTATTTTGGATGAGAGGATACAATGTGTATACAAACTATACATGTACTGGCTATATCAGCTTCATCAGACAGTCGTTCAAAATAATTAAACTCCACTATTGGCAAAATCCAAACTACTTGTTCATTTTTTTTACAGGTATTAACAACTAGTGAAAATGTTGCTGAAATTACCAACCTAGCCACGTTCTTACACCACGCATTAATTAAAAGACAACATCTGCATGTAATGGCATCTTAGACATGTTATTTCGTTGGTGTTGAAATTCAACACTTCTTGCTTTTTAAAAAGATTTATGTTGTTTTATGTCATAATATCTGTCTTAAATGTCGCATGGTAATATGTATGCTATGACAAAATATTGGGCCATGCTTTTTTGCATACACTGTCTCTCCCGAGAACACGTGTACAAAATGTCTGACTACTAAGAAAAACAGGTTGCATACATTCATATGTACATGTACCAATCGTACATGCTTCCTCGCCCTTTGTCACGTTGCTAGTCGTTGTAATAATGATTAAACTGGCTGTAAATTGTCTCTAATGTTACACAGATAATATACTGATTATACTAGTTCCGTATGCTTATCTACTAACTTACCACTCTTGCGCCGCACGCATGCGCAGCATCGGTAATAGTGACTGTAATGTCATAATTATAAATGTTACTCGCAGTATGATCTTTAATGCATTCGGCAGTTTCTATCCTATTCACGGAAGTCGATGTATCCTGTGTTGTTGCTTCAAATGCATAAACTTTAAATATCGGATCAGAGTTCCCAGTAATTGTAAAATCGATTTTCACAGAGTCGGGGACGCCAGGAACCTCCAAACACGAGTGCGAAGCTGAAATTAAATTGTAATTCACTGAACACGCTGTTCCGACATGTTAATTAAAAGAAGAACTTGCTTTGATTTCAAAAATACAGTCGGACCTCGTATATTCGTCAACCTTCTACCCGAATACATGGTATCATCTGAAATAAATACCAGGTCCCGATCGTTCTTCTTAGACACTTTAGATTGAAATGGGCTATTCGAAACTGTGTAATTTTCGAAATACAAATTTCAGGCCCGATGAATTCGAATGATCGAAGTCCGACTGTAATTCAACAAGGAATCGACGAATGGGCAGTCACTTATAGCAAACAAGAGTAGCACAAGTTAAGACATATACTTTCTCGTCTCCCTTGGCCAGGTGGTTTAGGCATCCGCCTTGGGAGCGGGAGATCGAAGGTTCGACTCCTGGTAGGGGTCCGTTCTGATATTAATGGTTGGTAAGCCGCCAGCTAGTCAAATAATGGTAACCGTGTGTCTAACTGCCTGGTGCCTGACATTAAAGGATATTAATCGGGAAGTAAATGTGCTCAGGCCGTAGGTGTCTCATAAGTCAGAAATGACTGGCCCTTTAAGTAGGTGTGACACTTAAATTAATAAACACTTTAGTTTTACTTTCTCAGAGACTGAACTAAACGCAATTATCTAATATGTTTTGTTGCTACGGACATGGACGACAAAGACGATCAAAATACGACAATGGCTCTTCGTTTTTAGTCAAACGAGCTAACGATCATTGTTGCGGCATAAACGATTTTACCATGGAAATTTAGCAATGTTATTCTGCACATAAAGCAGTTTAAATCATGTTGGGAAGTATGTTGTAGACATACATACATATGCTTTGGTATATTATATGTAGACCTATTTGATGTATTTCGAATAAAAGGTACATTAATTACAAACACCAGTTGCACGTCTATAGAATTGGATTATTTTCGTATGTGGTATTGAATTGTTTTTTGATTATTCGACTTTAAATTTACAACATACATATCGGGCATCAGTTGTTGTATTTTAGTTCAAGATGCTTTAAACATTATTTCAGTTTGATTCGTTGGTCTGTTGAATCTATCTGAGCGCTCATTTGAGTTATTTCCATGTACACATTGCAGTAGTATGTATCTGGACAATACCCTCTCCTTGCCTCGAATTACATGCCTCGTTACGTAATTTCGCATCTGATTTAAAGCTGGGAATAGTGTTATTTGTTCACCGGATGGACTAAACTTTGAGGGGAGATATTTTTATATTCCTCTTAAATAAGTATGTGTGGGTCGAGGACATCCAACTCATGTGCAGCATTCTGGGATAAATATCAAGAATGATCTCCCTTGATTATCGGCTTTGTTTAAGCCATTTCCTCTAACTTGGATTGCCTCTCTTCCCCACGAAAATGACACCTGACAAACTGGTCATTAATCAATAATCGATATTGGCTCCTTGCTATAACATAATATACTCGGATTTAACGTCTCTTGATCATTATCATTACCATACTTCACAAAATAGCAGTTAGTGCGCATAAAGGTTAGTAAATACACTAAGTCATTAATTATGTTGTTGTTTAATGCATTTCCTAAAACCCCTCTAAACCGAACTTTTTATCCGGTCCGGTCGAGGTTCGGTTTAGAGGCGTTCCACTGTATTTCATATTTAAGATTCAATGACTTAAGAGATACAATTGAGATTATATTACACTAACACAGAGATAAATAATTAACATATGGTTGATTTGTATAATATTCATAGCTAAAAAATATCCAAGAAGTAAAGAAGTTGAACTTGCATTCCGTTTATGTTTCCACTACTTTATATTTTAATAAGCATTTTGACTATTATACATGTAATTACTTGGATGGGATATACTCATTTCGGGCCACGAAAAACGCGCAATGTTCCAAGGAAAGTAACTGACAACATTCTTACATGAATCCAAGTTGGAGTACAGATCGTCACGCCTAAGATACATGTGTGTCTAACCACGTTCAAATGCATGAACAGCTTCGATTTCACCGAGCTTGGAAAAGTTTTATATATTAGTCTATTTCAATTTATGTGCTTGGACGTTACCGTGTGTAAACAAGGTAACGCCTTAAAATTGACGTAGTTTTCATACAAGGATGGATATAGCTTCAAAATGTTTGCAAAATAGTGTGTTTTGACAGACGACTTAATGAGTTTAGATAATAACCTAGTTTAAACTAGTAATATCTGGCCACACAAAAACAAGAAAAATATTTATCATTCGAGCAGAACGTTGGTTCTCATAAATCAGTGTAAATAATTAATGCAAGAATTTAGACAGATTGATGCGTGTTAACAAGACAAACTTGTAACTTTAACTCCTGCTGCAAAATCAGTCGTTTGCTCTTTGATGACGAACATGCTCTGACTAAATAATTTATACTACACCAAGACAAGAACACTTATACACTCAATTAAGATCGTGTTTACGATAGCGAAACTGCAGAAAATGTTTTGAAAGATGATGAACGATATATTAAAAAAGCTTTTTTTGAATCGACCATTAGCTAATAAGTGAAATACGAGCAATATGATAGTGTCACACAACTTCATCAGCTATGTGTGATATAAGAGAAGTTTGTTATGAGTTATAAAAAAGATATAATTTGAATAATTACTACGTTGTTTTGGAATCTGAAAATGATACTTAAAAGAAAATTTAAAGGTTTTTGGGTAGTTGTCAGAAATTTTCTAAGATTGATCGGATGTATCAAGGTATCATACATAATTAGATGTTAGATACGATAACTTCTAACCTTATCGCGAGCATATTGAGAATAGTCCGTATTTTCATGCAAATTGACGTAATATGTCGCATAACTAAATGCATAAGTAAATGGTTTTGGATAAGCCGTGAAACAGACGTATTACACACACGACAGCTACATTAAAAACAGTAAACAAAGCGATGATAGAAACTCTTCTCCATCATACCGTACTGTACTGTTCGTTTTAGCTCGGCGGTTTTGAAAACAAAACGAAATGTTAATGTAGTAGCTCAATTGTCGCCACAAAATGTCAAATATCACATTTAGCTCAGTTTTTGAGAAAGAATAAGTCACAACGATACTGTAATCCGCCGACATTCGTCTGCAACCGCTTGTGGGACTAATGTTTATCCACAGTGTCACTTATATTGTTCAGTCAACTATTTGTTCACATAAACATCACCTCAATATTAAGACTACCTAAAAATTATCAGCGTTATTTGCAAGTCCATTTCCAATATTTAGACCAACTCATTAAGAAAACCAGTTTTCAATGCACATAGTTGACATTAAATTATCGGAATTGAAACAGCATCCGCTGTAGATAGGATGTTTACTAATCTATAGCATGAAACAATGTACTCACCGGACTTGGTTTGTGCAAACACAGACATCAAGTGTGACTGAAACATAAACGTAACACTAAGCAAACAACAATACATAAAACAGTTTCAGTATTATTGAAGTAAATAAATATTCGGTATTGTCAGAACAAAATGAACAAAGTGTATGACAACTCGATAATTGAAGAACTTAATTTATTTTTCCAGTCCAACCTTTACAACGACCACAGCTGTTGTGGAGAGGATTTTGTTCTTGAGAGGATTAATTGTTAGTTTCTACTACTCGAAACTTGAAAATATTGTTGAAGAGAGGTTGTTGCTTTAGAGAGTGTCTCTGTTGAGACATTGCCTTGCCCAGCTTTCCGTGCCATTTAGCTGGCTTATCGCAGTGGATTATCTCCCTTGAAAATGATCCGAAAATCGATATCGAGTTCCCAGCTCTACCAGATTTGATCAATAGATTATAGAGGAAAATTATTAAACACCTTATCTTAATACTGGAATATTTTAGCTGTTATGACAATATTCTTCAATTTATACTGTTTCATTTAGTGTAAAAATAGTTATTCTAACTTAACATATTCTTGCTTCCAATTATTCTCGTCTGCTATGCTGTTGTCGTTGTTGTAACTATCAATGTGTTAAATTGATTGCCAGTTGTTATTGGCTGGTTTTAAATATTATAAATCATTTTATATGATTTAGATCCGTTCTTGTCACTGCGGAATACAATTATTATTGAATTATTTTAATTATGGAATTATGAAGGGTAAATCTTTTCAAACCGTGATAAATCAACTTTCGTGCGCAAACAAACGTAACAGACTTTACTTTCTATACGTTATCGTGATAAGGTACTAGGATTTTGAGTAAAAATTCTAGAATTGGGTATGCATAAATGTCATGACCGTATATTCAAGAATTTTGTATGGCCTAACAGCTACTTAAAACAGTAAATATTGGACGGATCGAAACGACCGAATCTACCCAAATCTAAGTATAAAATCTAATAATATTCAACCAAACTGGGTCTTGCCACGGACCTAATTATAGAGTTCCGGGGTATTGCAAATCATAAATCAAAATGGCCGACAATTCAGAACAAGGGAGGTAAATATTGTAGATGTGAGAACTATGTATTGAGAGAGACAAATTTTATGAGGGAGGACGATTTAGTACCATTGATAGAGATTTACGCTCTAGCGAGTTTTTATAGGTACAGTTATAATATATGTAGTTATACATATTGATTAAGAAAAAGACAATGAGCCCATTTTTCTACATAATTAAATACAATACAATAAATAAAACATGTGAAAGGTGATTTACAATACATATTGTTCAAAGTTCTAAGATCTAATAGTAAACTTTACTAACATAATTTCTTGCATATAACATACACGTATACATGTTTATACTTTCTAAGAAGAAGTAATTACTAAGTATATACGGTGTGCGCAGATTTGATGCTTTGGTTGATTTAAACAAGAGATATCTTTAAAAAGATGATCATCACATTTTGTAATTGATTTTCAATTTATGTTGCTGTAAATGTATTGTACATACACATATCACAGCCGAGTTATGTCCTTTACAGATGATTGACTGTCAAAGAGACTTTAATTATGATATACAATCAGTTCGTTTCGCTCTGAGCAACCACATTTAGTATGTAGGGCGTTTGATGATGGTGTCAAGATAGCACAAATACTTTAACAGGATAGCCAATATTGATGAATTCGAATACAGACGATAATTGGCCTCAAACATATTATATTACGTACGCTGTTCTTTGCTGTAATCATCCAATTTGCATTTGATTATTCAAATTATTGTATTGCTCATGCCATGCTGACAATGTCACATGCTTTTGTGGTTGTCGCTTCAATTCAGAATGTTTGTTTCACGGGCATTTTCAAATGCTTGCCTTAGGGTCATTTGTTTGTATTCTTTTACAAATTTTCCAATATGCAATTAAAATCTAATGAAACTTACCAAAGTCAGCACCAGAATCAATGTTACCCGCAGACCCTGAAAGAATGTAAATAAGATAAAATGTCATGTAATGTATGAAACAAATAGTTGTACGGTAAAAATGTATATAATTCCAAGATTAATTAAAATTGTAGCGTATATAACTTCGAAATTTCAAGATTATCGCAATCTCGATTTTAGCAAGAGAGATTTCTTTTGTGAGATTTGTTTACGAAAGTTCGGGATATACTGGCAATTTAACAGTGGTTTTTATTTTCTAATTCGACCATCATTTATGTGTGTACCGTGTGTGCATTTTCCTTTGTATTCTACGTAAAAAGTGCTTATTTATTATAGTGTCACCCCTACTAAAAGGAACAGCCATTTCTGACTCATGAGACGCCTTCTTTCTGAGCACATTTACTTCCCGATTTCTATCCTTCAATGCCAGGCTCCAGGCTGGTAGGCACATGGTAACCATTATTTAACTAGCTGGTTGCTCACCAACCGGCCATATCAGAACGGACCCATACCGGGATTCGACCCTCCGACCTCCCGCTCCCAGGCGGATGCCCTAACCACTCGTATGTGATTTCTTGAGTATGTAAGGAACCTCACCAGCTTGCTTTTGGAAGGTCGGTGACAGTCTTTGCATTAAATAATGCTGGATGGCGTACTTTGGGTGATTCTCTACCCTAACAGCTTGAAAAGTCATTACATGACCCTTGCTGTTTATGTGACTTAAAACGCATTAAACATGTATTTTCGTGCTTTCTTGTGATTTTGGAGTTGCTGTATAATTTGTTTGTGGCATTTCCCGTTCGAGTTCAATATGTATATCTTAAACAGGGTTGTTTTTAGAGAGACTGAAAGAAATACATTTCCTATGTTTTAGAGAAGAGTCATTGGTGCATTTGAAAGTTGTCGGCTTTCGCAATATGTACACTGTACGATTGCCTGAACTTAGACTCTTGTGAAAGTGAATTGTACAACAGTGTATAAATATAAATTTATTTTAATGGTTGTTTTTTTCCAACAAAAACAGAAAATAACCGTAAACAACTGAAAATAACCGACAAAATCTGGAAAATATGGCAAAAAAGTCCTTCACTATGAAGAAATAGCAGGTTTTTATAGTAATATAAATGAAATAAGAATAATATACATTAATTATAACTTACTTATAAGAATGAAATAGTAAATGTTGTGAGCATCTCTATACTCAAAAACACACAATAGCACAATTTCATACTTCAATGTTGAAGTTTATTCCGGACAAATCTGTTTTTAAGGCTAACCAACATCAGCAATTGTTCAGTTGTAAATCAAACCTTAGAATCCAACAAAAACATACAAGTGATTATTAATTTTAGATTGTGGAGCTATCATTGTGTATGTTTATTTATTACTAAATTGACCGGTATTCTCGGATAACTAGCTTCCTATGATTGACAAGTCAAATTTTACATTTCCATCAGTTCGGAATACGAAAAATAAAGCCCTGCATTGTATAAAACCTGGGCTGTAAATGCAGTGGCAAGTCTGCGTGAACTTGAAATTAAAGTCCTTCATGGCAGAAATGAACTCTACCATTGATTATCCTATGACACATAGAATCGTAATATCAATTTATCAAGTGTATAGTCATTTCAAAAAGATGTGAAGAAAAGGAGGAAACATTATTTGACTTACAAACGCGGGTGAAAACGACTATAATAAGTACGGCTGCTGACGGTGGCTTCATTTTCCAGATAAATCTTTAGTGAGCTTATTTTCACGCTTAGCATTTAGATCAATTTTTTGAATTATAAGATATATTGAAAATTCAGTAGGCCAGAGGCCCATGTGGACATAAATACAATACGTACAGTTTCGTATAAGAGACCTAACAAGGAGCAACTAGTCAATATCAAGAAAACCACACCGTACAACCTGCTGTATTGATGACTGCTCTGTTGATTGATGGCTGTGCTATGTACAAGGTGCGATATCGACGGAGGGTAAGTATTTGCTAGTTTTGTTGCGTTTATTGTTGATTTTTAGAGTTGCCACTTATAGGTACCGTTTAAGCAAAGAACAAGCAATTTCTACATATACCGTTTGTGTGCGAGTGAGTGCCATATTTACCGAGTAAACGGGTTATATGTACGCCGTGTTTGCGAAAAGTTCTACGTTTTCTTATTTGATATTGACTTCTCGGCTTAATTCATGAAATAGAACAAGTTGATAACTGGGAATAAACTTGAATCATTCTCCTGTAGTTCTACCAAGTGACGCTGTGCAATTTCTTATGTTGAGTTTTAAAATTGACGAGGTACAATGTTTTGGATAACGATAAGGGCAGTTCTAAACAAAAGTTATGACCTTTTTCTATGTAAACTTCCTTCCTGAAAAACGTTTGCCGTACAAAAGTGTATGGAAAATTAACATTTCACTTCTCATTTTGTAATATTTCTTGTTTAGGAAAGAATCTTTGTACTAATCATATATGTAGAATAAAGTAATGTAAGAAACAGCTACAAGAAATTCAAGGAAAATGTTTGGTTTTTACATTTATGCATATAGCATTTAAGAAATGGCCAAATTTCCTTTAAAAATTAAAATAATGTTAATAGCAGATGACCTAAACTAAATTGAAGTACCAAGGGGCCATCAAATTGTCTGTAATAGAAATTATTTACATTATCTCACAGAGAATATATCAGAGACTTTAATTTACCGTCCGGTTACATCGCAGTTACATTTTGAACAGAATGACGTGCACATTTCTCAGAGAAAAAGTAACACTTCTAAGTGGTTTTGTTTTCTTTTTCACAAAAGTGTTAGTTCTTTTCTGGAAAAGTTAACTTAGTGTTGTTGTAAAACATAATATTGACTGTGCAACAAAATCATGGTAAGTTTGGGTTTTTGTATAACTTAATTATTTTTATCTTACGCGAATAAAACAATTAAGAATGATAAATAAAACGAGGAAAAAAACATAAGCAAAAGCCACATTCACATCGATGTTAAACGGATAGAAATGTACATTACCATCATGTTAATGGCCCGAGGTATTGGGTCAATAAAATTACCTTGGGAACCGTGAAAAAAATATGACTAACTAAAAGTTGAGAAATATAAATTTTAACATATTAGGCTGGAGAACTGTTATTGCCTACATCTATCAATAATATATGATATTATTTAAGAATATAGTATTGTGGCATATAAGCGACACTGGGTATACTTTTCAAGACCAGCACACTTTCTATTACATACAAATCTAAAGTATATGCTAAATATCCTACATTCCGTTCACCACACTATGCTCGACACACGAACACATGTACCATGTGCAAATACAAACGATGCGGATAAAAGAGCTAAAATTTCTTTCAGAAATAACTTTGTCTTATATACTAATATTCAAATAATTCATCCGTCGTTAAGATTTTTATACGCAGATATCAGATGTGAATATAATAGACACATCATCTTGTATGTGTGATAATAGCAAAGCTTGTGTAAGCAGACACCTGGTAGTTCATTCATAACAAGTAAACGGCTAATGTATAAACCTCCTATGAATGTTTTCATTTAATCGAATAGATTTAAACCCATCACTCCCTATTGTAAAACATTTAATTATTTTTACGTACCATATTTCGTATAACGCTTGTTTGTCGCCTTCAGTTGATATGTCCGCTGTAACTATGGTGTCTACATACGTGGTAGTTTAGTCAAAACGTGCGTTTAAATAATAATATTTTTTAATTCAGAGTCACTCAGAAAGCAACCATCTGGTACTCTAAAGTTCTGTCAACGAATTAAGAAGATAATTTACAGCTGCAGTTCCTCGCTAAAAAGAATGAATTCACGTGGTCACAATTATCGCAATAGTCAACATACAATATTTGAACACAAATCCCGAAAGTCTAGCTGTGCCACCTAGATTTTTCTTACAATCGCTTCTTAAAATTCAAATAATCCTCGACAAGTATGAATTGCACCAATGCGCAAATTAGAAGAAAACGGCTTCTCGATATGCACAAACTGAACTTACTTATAAATGGGCATGTGTGACGTCTGAGTGAACATACCCACCCGTCTTAATGTTTTGGTTGGAGGAATTGATTTTACAAATATTCATGAAATCATCAAATACAGATTTTATCAGAAACGTGCCATTATATTATATATAATTAAGTATACAAAAAGGCGGTACAGTGGTTCAAAGCGTTTATGACGCATACGATTTTTGATATAGTACTTTTTTTAGATGAACGTTTTCGCTAAGTTGTAGTGACAGGTGTTATTTGTAAACAAATACATCACCATTTAAATTCATAAAACGTGGATGCGTAGCATTTTATTTCACAATAGGAAAGTCCTTTAGAACTGTGTTTGACCTTATAAAGGTGATAGGATAGGTAAATGACATAACTTAATTTACGTAACATTTATGTCATATTTTAAGAAATATCTTGCTTCAATTTTCGGTTGCATTGCCTTACTACCAACACAAGTATCAAAATGGATTTATGCTTACTAGTAAAGTGTGGCCACATTTGTTGAAAGAACATGCGAAGCAAACTCTTTGTGTCAGAAAGTGAGAGCATTTACTCGCCGATGACCCTACAGTACATAAGTAAAGTATTTATTAAAGTGACATGTGCAATAATGCATAATATACATACATAAAACTACAGCACCCGGCCCAATGGGCTTACAAGTCACTGATTAATCATAAGTTAATTACAAACATTGTTAAAGACATTTTGTTTACTCAAACTTGTAGTAGTACAATACCGAACAGTAAGAATACGTGATATCATATGTTTAGATTAAGTAGTATATATTATTCAGTGCATACAATTCATATGAACATGATGAGAATCTCAACACAGGTTTGAAACATGGAGGTGAATGGTTAGACAATGGTGTAGTCATGTACTAGCTTGTGTTCGTTGTCTCATATCTTTAAGTTCTAAACTGTTTTCTACAATTGCTCAGCAGAATTGTATTCAGAGACAGATGGTAATTTATTGACAGCTCAACATAGACTACCCGAGTTACTTGATGACTTAAAAGTATCAGTATACTGCTCATTACTGGAAAGTAGGTCGTGTATCGGGAGTTGATAGACCAAGCATAGCGTTACTGTTAAGTCGACCGGCCAGTAACGGTGCATTGTCAAAGCCTAACAGTATTAAAATAAATTCAAACAGAAGATATACGTTGTGACTGGTGTGTCGAGATAACATCAAATAAGCACAGATATGTTGAATTAAAATTCGTATGGAGGTCGAAAGATATACTTTTTCCATGCTCGAGTGGAGTAAACATGACGGATTTTTGTAGACATTTATAATTATTGCTACAGTAGTCCCCTATCTCAGATATAGTATGGTGGCATATTTCTGCCACCAGTTAATATCTTAATTAACTAGATAGTTATCTGTTTATCACGTTACAGAAACTAGATAACTGCTTAATTGACTAGATAATTATGAGGTTTACTAGTTAAGTATCGTGATAAATTTTCATACCAGATTATAAATATCTTAACACGAAAAATTGTCTGATAGTGCCCACAACTGCCACCACTTAAGCCTCGACACACCGGGCTTGCGACCAGGTTACGACATAGCTGCGATCGAAAAAAGTTGAATCACGGGCAAATCGTAGAAAGAGCGAACGACTGATCGCAGAGGTCGTGGGTGATCGCCAGAGCAAAATCGGTCGCAGCGAGGTCGATGGTCATGTTCAAAACTTCTGACCTGCGATTCCAAACCGTAAGAGGTCACAGACAGGTCTTACATGGTCGTACCACCAATCGCCCATGGACGTACCACCGGTCGTGCACGATTGTGGGTCAAGTAGTAGCACGATTGGTCGTGCTACCGGTCCTGCCACATGACGATCGGTGGTGCCACCAATTGATTGCTCTTAAGACTGGTGGTAGGTCATCGTGCGATCGGTGGTGCGCGTGGTAGTGCGATTACCACCACTTGGAGATGATCGATCGCAAGATCAATCGTAGTTAATCACGCGCACCACCAGTCTTAAGAGCAATCGCAGTATGCAATCGCAAATGGAGATCGTAGCAAACATTGCGGATTGGTCATCCCTCGGCCAAATTACCACTACTCGCATGATCATGAAAACGAACAATCCGGCGTGACTAAGGCATTACCCACTTAAACCCAGTACAGACAATCTATTTTAGATAAGTGTTAAGTAGTTAATGCGATAAATAACTAGTTCACTACATAATTTTCTAGTTGATTAAGTGGTTACATATTTTGATAAGTTTCGTTAATGAATAAAAATGCTGCGCAAAATCGGCTGTATGATCAATGTCTCTTTTTGAAATGCTCTACTTAAGAAGTAGATCAGCTGAAAATTCTCAATAGATATAGTCTATTGAAATGGTCATAATTTTACCATTGAAGCGATTCAGCTTTTGACTAGCTTTATATTTCCCATAAAGGGTTCAGGTTTACCGAGAATGACAAATGTCTCGTGGTCCTTTACAATTGTCACAAACTTCACAAAATATATCAATTGAGATAATTGTATTTCTAAACACTTCAAGTTATTTATCTATATCTAATTATTTTATCATCGTTTACATTATATTCTCTATAGACATTTAAGGAAACTTGCCTATCAATATAGCCGAATAGGTTTCGGTAAATTGCTAGTTCGGTAAATTGATTTTGTAGTATGATTGATGTGGATGTTATTAACGCATTAGCAATTAATAGTTAAGGCTAGAAATAAAATAAAACAAAAAAACTATCATCAAACAAACTATCGTGTATTTGTATAATTAAAGCTGAATACAGATAGAAAAAACTATGACATATGCATTAGTTTACAGCTTAAAATAATAAAAAAGTAATAACAAATGAGAGGTACGAGTAGACCAAATTCGGTACGAGTTGACTTGGGTAGGTACGAGTTGACCAAAGAAAGAGTACGAGTTGACCAAATTCGGTACGAGTTGACTTGGGTAGGTACGAGTTGACCAAATTCGGTACGAGTTGACTTGGGTAGGTACGAGTTGACCAAAGGAAGGGTACGAGTTGACCAAATTCGGTACGAGTTGACTTGGGTAGGTACGAGTTGACCAAAGAAAGGGTACGAGTTGACCTAATTCGGTACGAGTTGACTTGGGTAGGTACGAGTTGACCAAAGAAAGAGTACGAGTTGGCCAAATTCGGTACGAGTTGACTTGGGTAGGTACGAGTTGACCAAAGAAAGAGTACGAGTTGGCCAAATTCGGTACGAGTTGACTTGGGTAGGTACGAGTTGACCAAATTCGGTACGAGTTGACTTGGGTAGGTACGAGTTGACCAAAGAAAGGGTACGAGTTGACCAAATTCGGTACGAGTTGACTTGGGTAGGTACGAGTTGACTAAGGTACGAGTTGACCAAAGGAAGGGTAAGAGTTGACCAAATTCGGTACGAGTTGACTTGGGTAGGTACGAGTTGACCAAAGAAAGGGTACGAGTTGACCAAATTTGGTACGAGTTGACTTGGGTAGGTACGAGTTGACCAAAGGAAGGGTACGAGTTGACCAAATTCGGTACGAGTTGACCAAAGAAAGAGTACGAGTTGACCAAATTCGGTACGAGTTGACTTGGGTAGGTACGAGTTGACCAAAGAAAGAGTACGAGTTGGCCAAATTCGGTACGAGTTGACTTGGGTAGGTACGAGTTGACCAAAGGAAGGGTACGAGTTGACCTAATTCGGTACGAGTTGACTTGGGTAGGTACGAGTTGACCAAAGAAAGGGTACGAGTTGACCAAATTCGGTACGAGTTGACTTGGGTAGGTACGAGTTGACCAAATTCGGTTCGAGTTGACTTGGGTAGGTACGAGTTGACTTGGGTAGGTACGAGTTGACTTGGGTAGGTACGAGTTGACCAAATTCGGTACGAGTTGACTTGGGTAGGTACGAGTTGACCAAAGGAAGGGTATGAGTTGACTGGGTTACTATCCTATTATTAAGCCTATGTCATTGTTCAATGTAAACAAAAAATCTTTTTACCGAAACCTCTGAAAGACACGAACGTTAATTAATATCAATTTACCGAACTTGCTATTTACCGAACTTACCAGTATCCTTCAGAACAGGGGAGGTAAATATTGTAAATGTGGTAACTATCTATTGCTGGACTGCTTGTATCACCTCAGTTTAATTTTATGTATAATATTGTCATGTCCCCATGTGCTTCTGGGGAAGCTGTGCACTATGTATGTGGCATTTCCTGCTTGGATTGTTTTTTTTTGTTTTCTGAGAAATCTCCCAAATCAAGAAGTTTTACGAAAATGAAGCCTGGTTCAGAAATGATAAAGTTTATATTTCTTATTCCGTCTCAGTAATTCAGAATGTCGCATGTATAATAATATCATGTTTATGTCTCTATTACACGTAATTAGCAATGGGCAATAAAATTCAAACAAAACTATTGGTATTTTCTGTGAATTTTATTTCACAAACAACAGTGCTACAAAATTGTAAATTAATATCAAATTAATTTGTCAACAAATGCAACAAGAAATATAAGAACATAAACAAATAAAAACTTCCATAAGAAACAATATAAATAACTTGAACATATATGTATACATGACTTGGATAAAAAAACATGACAAGATATTACTGCGAAACAATCGATTAATTTTATTCCTTTTACATGAACACAGAATGTTCAATATTTTTCACTAGTTTAATGTACACAGAAAGTTTAACAGCTGAAACTACAGTAAAACCTCAATTAATGACCACCTCAATAATAAGACCACCTCAAATTTGAGACCACAATTTGCAATTTCATTTTGACTGTTTGCTCTTTATTCAACCTCAATATTAAGACCTCCTCAATAATAAGACCACTTTTCAAGAGTCCCAAAGGTGGTTTTATTATTTAGGTTTTACTGTACCAGTATGTCCCAAGACAAATTACTGAAATAAGTATCAAGTACTTCATAAAAAATAGAAGCAGTAAATAATATGTTTGCACTTGAAATAGCTATAATGAAAGTAAGGTGAATTATCTCTAGTGATGGATAACGGGATTTCATAATCGATAATTGGATTGGTTTGAAAACTCATAATCGATAATCAAATCTGAAATAATCGAAATATATAGTTTTTTTGAGTAAAAGTGTGATTGCTGACAGTAAAGTTCATTTATACAAGCTTGACTACATTTAACATCATTGGGGTTTTACATTACTCTTATACCATAAGAACATTTTATCATTCAATAAGTTTATTTCGATTATTTGTATTTGGCTGAAAATATTGAAAACAAGCACGTTCTATTTTCTATGTACAGATTAGTGCTAGAGTGGATGTTAATAAAGATTTGATATAAAACTTGAAGAAATAGATAGGTAGGATTTACACATGTCAAAATTTCCGATTATAATCGATCATTGTAGTTCATAAATTGATTGTCACCGATGTCGGATTTCTAGCGACTATTTTTTATTATTTTCGATAATCACGCCATCACAAATATCTGTGACTTGATTCAATAGAAAGATGCAACCATGACAGATCCTCCTTGCACAAAAGTTTTTGGCAAATATAAATAATGTTAGGATTCAGTTTCCTTGAATGGAACAATACCATTACAATAAAACTTGATATCAGTATATGGTTACACAGATTCTAATCTTGCAAGTGTTTTATTTCATACAATATTTCATTTTGACATTTTAATCATAAAATATCGCACCTGATATTGTATTAAAAGCAAGAGCAAGTTTTACTGACATTTACCGCATCATCCTTTTACATAAAACCAAATGGCAAGTGTTTATCACTAACAGAACAATGCAACATTCATGTTATTACACCTAAGTATAAATAGTCGAAAAACATATATACATTCTTTTTCCTTTCAACAACAATTATGAATTACATATGAAATATATACAGTGGAACACACTTATAATGTACTCGGGTATAACGAATAATCTGATAGTGCGTAGTATTTTTTATTCCCCAACCAAGCTCAATATATTTTATTGTATAACTACAAGGTTATAACAAATTTGTATAAAGCATAATTTTGGATATACTGTAGTAATATGTGGGTCCCAAAAGGCATATTTTTATGCAAACATACTCGGTTATAACGTGATTTACAAATACAATGCATTTTCTGTATCATTACAAAGACATCTAGTTCAGGTGTAAACAAAAAACAAGTCAATAGTAATGGATGTTATAACAAAATTTGTTACATCCATATAATTATAACGAAATTTCACTGTATGAATATAACAAAGTTTAGATAAAACAAAGTAAATTTCCAGGTCCCCAGAAATTCGTTATAAGCATGTTCCACTGTACTGTCAACCGTCTCCATAATCTGCTTGCTAGAAACCATGACAATACATGGGTAAGCATGTCCTGGTAATTCTTAATCCTTTTATCAAATTTATACAATAAAATGACAAAGGTCTCTTCATGAAGTGAACATAACTTTCAACATGAAATAATTAGTGATCTCAATCAATATAATATATATTGTTAATGTATTATGACAGAGCATAAAACAATATGTGTACAAAACATGGTGGATACTGTATTCTAAAAACTATCAACTAACACACACAGATTTAACAGCACTATCCCCAACAATAAGGCGTTGAAAACTATACATGTAGATAAATATTGGACAAATAATTCCAAAACTTGGGGAGGAAGGTTTTTCTAAGCCCCAATAAGGGTTAAAGTGTATTTCAAAGCATTGGCACAATTCAGAACATTCCTATATTTAAGTATATAGTGCTGTTAGATTGACTGCGAACAGGCATATGAACTTTCAGGACCAATGTTCTCGTACGTAAAACTATAACTACAGTTTAGTTTACTATTCTCAAAACACAACCGACTTTTTCTGCATCAATCTTACGGACAAACATGAACATTTCAGTACACCTATTTTGAAATGTAATGGTCCAGGTAATATATTCATTCATTCGCGGTTAATAATACAGCACTATACCAAAATCTGAACTTCAGAAGATCCAGTTTCCATGTCTTGTTGAACCATACCTCATTTCTTACGTGTTTGCCAACTCCTCATTTAGAATTTAAGAAATGTATCAATATAAACCAATGAGTTGTTTTGTCAGTAGCAAAAGTGTGGTGCAATTTTGTAAGTTGACAAGATCTAGACATGTGCTTCTGTTTGTGCATTTTTTTTTATCATAGAGAATAGTACATACAGATAAACAGACACAAAATGTTTGTATTTTGAATCAAACAGCGTGCTAGCATGATTTGTTTGGGTATAACAAGGTAAAATCACCATAAGCCATAAAACTTGAATAGCTGTCACAACAACAAGTTCATTTACAGCAAATTTATACACATATACAATCAAAATATATATACATCAATGATGAACATGCCACCATCTCCTGAAGCATATCAATTTGAGCTGAATCTCAGCTCTAATATTATTAGTTATACAGGTTGTTGACAGGGTATATGGGGGAATATAACCTGTCTGTGTGCCCTATAACCCGAGGCGTTAGCCGAGGGTTATATGAATCGCAGACAGGTTAATTCCCATATACCCTGTCAACCACAGATTGCAAAACAATATGTTTTGCAATAACATGTGGAAAAATGGTAATAATAAACGTATATACAATGACCGGCGTATACACAAGGATTTGGAGGTGGGGATGGTGATCACACTTAAAAAAAATTCAGTCGAACAAATTAACCTGATCTTGACCTTTTTTTTAAATGAGCAAATTCATTAAGTTTCTGTTGTATTATCAGCCCCCTTCTTGTTTTGACCCGGTCAAATCCGAAACTATATAAATATATTCAAACATGTGAAAATAGAGGTCACCATGATCAGATTAATTAATCCTACGAATAAAATCAATATAAAATTAGTGAACAATTAGGTATGGCATCAGAGCAATGCACAAATATACACATCATGTAACATGATTCACTAATACATTACTCTGTTGTCATACCTAATCACATAAATAAGTTTCAAGTTGAATGAAACCACCTGTGTACTAACCAGACTTGCACATTTGAGAAAAGTAAGAAACATTTGAACAGAATCAAAACAAAACATTGGGGGGACATTTGTGTCAACTGCTGTGAAATGAAATTAACATAAATAAAATTTAGAAATATAGTTTGTGTTAGTTACCAAGGCATATTGAAGGAAAATTACCCAATCGATTGCAATAAACTTATTCAGTATAAGGAAATCAACAAAATCAAAGACTGTTAAAATGTAACATCATCGCAATAAGATCAATACAATCAACTATAAACAAAACAAAATTGCACAAAGAAAAATGATTGCATCATGAGGAAATGCATATCACAGAATTCTAAAGGTACAAATAAGTCATGCAAAATTATTAGAAACTAACTACGCCTTTATTTATATAAATAACACTTATTATGCTAATCACAAAAAAAGAAAAACATAAATAAAATGAGGTTCTAAACAACAGTACATGCAAAAATATATCATTGCATTATAAAATTAATATTCATACAAAACATCAAATAACACAATAGAATGAAAACACAGGTCAGTCAATGATGATGTATGCAAAAAACCATAGGGGCATATCACCTCCAAATTTCTCAGTAATAGAACTGAGTTTTAAAAATATTTGAAGATGTAACGAGGACACAAAAATTTAAGGTGACCTCAAAAAATTTAAATCGCTTATTACATTCCAGATCAGGTTATTTTTGTACTTTTTTTCTCTTACCTTAATTTAAACAAATACAATGTACCGGTATGATATGTAGCTACCAATGTTGTATGAAGGCATTTAAGAAGATAACAACCTTGGACACTAAGATTTTCAACATGAAACCAAAATTCCTGGATCACCTGTGTGTAACAGTTAACACTTAACTTAAATGAAGAAATGACATATATCTCTTCCCGTGATGTTGCATTAATATAACCTATGTTGTTCTTATTTTCAATCAAGGGAAAGAATAAAATATAAATTCAATAAAATAGTGAAAAGGTTCTGTTTCACCAGTAAAAATGTCAACTCAATGTCACAAATAAATCAATATCAATTGATCAATCAAGGTTATGTATTCTTTAGGAAGTGGCAACAGTTTTCTTTAGAAAGGAAAAAAAACATAAATAGTATCAATACATAACCATTAAAATTTTGTTATCCAATATCTAAAGAATTTATGAGTTCAACAAATTGTTTGAAACATACTGAAGTCTAAAATGGTTGGCTAGTCAATGATACCGACTAAACTATTTTATTTTGAGTACCGTATATTAATAACCGAATACAAGCATACACCCAAATAAAGAATAAACTACTGTTTGTATTCGAACAGCAACCATATCTAATATATATTACATACAAAAAAAATTGACATACTATTAATTTTCATGTACATAAAAAATCATTTTATTCATTGTGTTTTTGATTTTAAGCAAAAACCTTACGATAAAAAAGTTGTGTTTAATGTCGCGTAAGATCAACAAATAACATGAGATACAAAGCTTCAAACTATCCACAATATATGGAGAACACAGTACCTTTTTTTACGTCTTTGGTATGACGTTGCCATGGACCTCCCTACCTCTGGCAAAAATAAGCCAGTCTTTAACCTTCAAACTCATGTTGAAGTCTTTAAACATAACAATCGGCTAAAGCAAAGTGTAGGGCAATTCAATTTACATTTTAACTTCCATCTCAAAATTTTAAAACCAAAAAGAAAACACATCAAGTCAAAACATTAAGACTAAGTAGGACATTATTAGTAATACTGTATAACATGCATGTATCGTTACATCAATATATAAATTCAGTACAATACATTACAATGTACTGAATCAATACAACACTACATGTGTAAGTGTAGCTATAAGCCAACATTTTGTATTATAGTTTTCATGTCCGACTCCTGAAACTACTTTGTGAAGGTGATTTGTATTTAAAAAATCAGCATTCTTGGATGTTTTTCTTTCAATATACTCCTTTAACTCAGGACCAAAAAATCTTGCCACAGGCCAATAAAATCTCTCGGAGTGCAACTTATGTGCCGGGAGGTAATGGGACGACAAACAAGTTTAATATTGGCCTTACTAAAATACAACAATTTTAATCAATTAAGACAATAAGACCTATAACTTGTACTCTGCATAAACAAATGAGATCGTACAGTTTCATAAAAATGTGAACAGGATATAATCCACAGATCTCAACAATAATGTAAGGGAACGCAGATCTTCCAGACAAGTCAATATGACCTAGTATCACCAATTAGGTGGGAGGGTAAAAAATGAAAAATCATTCTTGCCCCCAAGAAAAGTATCATACAACACACATAACACACAAACACATGCCTCTAACAGTTACTGTAGGCAACAAATGAAAACATCAATTATCAAATAGCGGTATAAAGCAATGGTCACATCATCATATAAAATGATATATCATATACATATTACAATATATGTATGTTTGATATACAGCATTGAATGATATATTATGCAATATGTAAGATCATTGTTACAAATCCCTGCTTAATATTGACAATTAAACATTTAAGGGCACTCATACTGACTGGTAAACAGCTTAAGACATCAACAACAGGTATGTGTACATGTAATACTCTATGGAACAACATTAAAATTACCACAAGCGATGTAACATTGTTATCATGCTGTCACAGTAAATGATGAATATTGCTACTAACAAACACCTTAATGTGAAATAACCAAAAATCAGGTTTTTTTTGTCACGGGGTCAAATAGGGTCCCCAGTCCCAATGCCAAATAAGCCAGTTGGTATGATCAGATCAATATTGCATACGTCTCTGTGAAGTTCGCTCACTCACTCGGGCTGAACTAACCAATTTGATGATGGTTTGTATATAAGAACCAGAAGAGCTGTCAGACAAGACACTGCAAGAGTTCTGTTTTATATCTGGGAAAAAGTACATCCCCCCAAAAATAAAGTTGTAACAATCATAATTGAACATTAAAATTTACTATTTTGCAAGATTGTTTCCCAATTTTTACATTTTCTGAGAAAAAATCCCAAATTGATCAATGGCTTTTTCCCCAAAATCCCTAGAAAAAACCCTGAAAAAATGGCAAGTTTCAAATATCTAAAATGTGACACCACAGTAATAGGTGTGTTTGAACTATAATTAATATCGGAAGGTTCTCAAACATACGGATTGTAACACAGCCTGGCACATTAACATAAACAACTTAATCACCAAGTTCTTACAGTCTTGTTTTACACTGTTACATCACTAAGCTATTAATGTCACATCTGAACAAAATCTTCAGTACAATCATGTTCTAATTAATTAGCTTAATTGACAAAAACAACATGTTTTTGGCCCCATGACAAATCATTAATGGGAAATAGCTGTGTACTCATGTACTGTGTTCAGTAAATATTTCAGCAACATGCTAAAATCAGAACATATATATAAATATATATATAGTCATTTTTCGAATTTTAAGACTGGGCATTTGATTTGTTGTAAAATATGTATGAACAGACAGACATACTTGCATTAAATATCATCTCAATGAATAAACTCTTAAAGATTAATGCTTACCAACCAGATTAGTTTTCCAGTTTAGTAGGTTGGTAATCAATGATGGCTTTCACGAAAAAAAATTACATTATTAATGCTCATGATATGACTAGTATTCAACACAAAAATAAAAAAAAGAGCTAATCAATTGTGTTCTTTCTTGCTTTGGCCTCTCTTTCAATTCGATCCTTGGCTCGATGATGAAATATACAAATCACAACAAAATTGATAGCTATGGAAAGAAATACAGCCCCAAATGTATTCAGTAGTGTTGGTTCATCCTCAAATTTCTTAATGCTTTCAAGATGTTCATGTATATCAGTATACATACCATCAATCTGTTTCAGATTCATTAAAATTATACAAACATGAAAAATTTGATGGCTATGAAATAGGAAGTCAAATTTTCCTGGGAAAAATCGTTGGGGAATATCAGATCCAAAAAAGAAACCTGCCGTTAAAAACCAGAACATTTGAATTGTATGATCTTCCAGGCTCTGATCCCATCTAACAGTATCATTAGTTGGGCGTTCCTGACGTATGTAGTATAAATACATTCTATGTGCAATAGGTATGATAAGCCAGCTGTATATAGAAATAACAGACGTTAGTTGCCAGATCTTTCTTGTAAATGGATATGGTCTGGAATATTTGGTCTTGGAGTGACTACCAAAAATACACACAATGATTGATAAAAAGACAGCTACAGGCACTGACAATTTATAAATGTAGGTGTTCACAAGCGATGGGTGTGTACAGTAAAAGTAATGTATAATAGTACTCCCTAAGCCATACAATCCGATACCAGCGTAGTCCACGAAAAAACATGTGTAATGCAGCTGCTCAGATTTATGATGGAATGTGTGAGCAGCCGAGCTGCAAGCGTACATTATAATCATGGTGATAGAGCCGGCCAACATCGGGTACATCCATGGGTCATTGTAGGCATTGAACTCGTAGGAAATTTTATATAATCTTTCCATCGCTACTAAACAGCCAACAAGATGTGTCCAAGCATTCATACATTCGTTGTGACGCTGAAACAAACTAAGGAGGTAGTAGTACCATGGTTGATGGATGGCCCGAAATCCATTTTCGACATGAGGTTCATGGAAGACTACTGGCATGGTATCTTTTGGACCAGTAGGTGGAAGCCTCTTTATTAATCCCTGAAGAGGCATTTTCTGTAAAATAAAACAGAAAAAATGTGTCAAACAATGTCACAGACAGAAATGTTGCATCAGAAAGCATAAGTTGGGCCTATATCCTGTAACACACTCAAAATGTTGGATCGCAAGGTAGGCATTTTAATTTTTTCATTGCATTGGGACAGAGATTCTTAGGGTTAAAAGGGTTACCAAAATGAATTGCTTTGTTAATTAGCACCCATCTTTTCATAACAAGACATTGGTAGAACCCTTAGTGGACACATGGACAGACAAATGAAGAGGCTGAATGATGCTCCTCCTTTGGGGAGCTTAAAGATGAAATGGCAGGCTGTCATCAGGGAGGTTATGGCTGATGATGTGGTGTGATGTTAAATGGCAACTCAGTTAGCTCAGTCAATAAGAGTGTCATACTAGTATTTAGAGGGGCATGGATTCGAGCCCCACATCTGGTGCACTTTAATGGTGACAGCAGTATTTAACAGTTCACATAGTGGTTAAGCCTCAAATGTTGAAAAAGGAGTGCAGTAAGATGGCTGCCTTGTTAGCTCTTTCAGAAGAGCGCCACAGTAATTATTATGGGTTTGTGGGTTCAATCCCCACACTGGGCACATTTTAATTGTGGCAGTGGTTTATGATGGCCAAAGTAAGGTGCCACTGGTGCTTGTGCCTAAAATGCTGGAAAGTGGAGGAATACGGTGATGTGGGGTTATACCATCATCCAATTAGCTTGAAGTCAGGAGAGCACCGAAATATTATTTAGGAAGTCATGGGTAAATAAGCATTGAGCCCCTAATTGGGCAATTTTCCACCTTAAGTTACTTCAACAATACTCGTTGAATCTATACATCTCTGATATTAAGTTTGTAGGCCTCATTTTCTTTCATAGAAAACTGAAAGCCATACAACTACAAGTCAAGCCTAGTTTCTTTATGAATGTATTACGAGAATATGACAAGAAACAAGGCAGTATTAGTATTGATACATGAAGCAGTTTCATCCCAGAAGCCCCTCAGGGGCGGATCCAGGATTTGGAGGGGGGGGGGGCGTAACTTTTTGGTCATTTTTTGGATTCAGAATCGCTTATTTTAATATCTTATAATTAAAGATCCCAGTATATTTTCGTACCGGCATACATGTAAGGTTGGGAAATTTTAGGGGGGCGCGCCGGATGCTCCCCCCCTGATCTGCTAGTGCCCCTGCTCATTTGTAGCAAATTACTAAATTAGTCAACAGAACACATGCAAAAATGAGCCTTGAATAATATCGAAGCAATTATTTGTCAAATATACAAATAAGAACCAACTGCTCACTGCAAATAATTAATTATAATTATAGCATTTTATGTTGGCTGTAATTAACATTTCAAAAATGCATTTGAAACATCATTAAAACAGAATTTTAGCACCTTAACGTAAAACCATATCAAATTTAAATTGTGGTAAACATACGATTCCCTAAAAATAAAATTTACAAAAATGCAATGTAAATTTACTCGCGATTTGTTCTTGACGTTACAGTTTGGTTACGAAATTTCAGAGTGCGAAATAAAACTCTATACTAATATCTCAGTTTAAAACACTCGAATATCGAATAGTTTTGTACTTCCATTAAATAGTCTGTAAACAATATACAAGAATACTTACGTTTGTTTTTGTATTTCTTTCACAGAACCAAAAGCTCTAACCGAAACCGGTCCATCAATCGTACCCAACGGAATGTCAATTTCATAGATAACACCCAATAGTGACCGTACACCAGAACATGCCGTGACAGGTTTGGAGCTCGCTGATTAATTATACTTCCTTTATTGTATTTTGTTTATAGTTCCTGGATTAATAGTAACACGTAGAATCTATGCAAGGAATAGAACATAATACTTGTCTAACAAATGATATCATGACAGAAACTATCCAGTCATAGATCATACATGTATTATGTCATTGAGCTTGAGATCTACACTCAACAAAATTCCTAATCGGCCAGTTTATATTGTATTATTATTTTTCTAATAATGCATGTATTCACACAAAATTTCACATACCGATATTTGAACAGGCAATGCAGCGAATTATTGATTTTTTTTAGCCGGCTCGCTATGAAATTAATCGTATTAGGCGTATTGACGTTTATAGCACGTTTTGCACGTGCGGGGCATGGACACATATTTGCACGTGTTCGTGTACACTTTTGTCATTTTTTGAAATTCGATAAGAATATTGACATTGAATTTCATCCAAAGAGCTTGTATGGTGGATATCCGCCGATTGAAGGTTCTTGCCACCTGAAATAAGTTGAAAACGGAAATAACCAGCATTATAATGGCTACAAACAAATAATGTCAATATTCTTATGAAATTTCAAAAAATAAAACCCACCTGTCGTATATGAGTTACGGCCTGTATCATTCCGACGGCTCGGGTGCGTTCTTCTTCAGTCATTCTCACCATGTTTTGTGTTTTTCAAAAAGGATTTTCATCAGCAATGACAAAAGTGTACACGAACACGTGCAAATATGTGTCCATGCCCCGCACGTGCAAAACGTGCTATAAACGTCAATACGCCTAATACGATTAATTTCATAGCGAGCCGGCTAAAAAAATCAATAATTCGCTGCATTGCCTGTTCAAATATCGGTATGTGAATTTTTGTGTGAATACATGCATTATTAGAAAAATAATACTACAATATAAACTGGCCGATTAGGAATTTTGTTGAGTGTATATCTATATATAATATAATTAAAGTTATATAGACACACAGCCGTTACATTATATATCGATAGTTTATTGAGGAATGAAGATATTCGGAGGCTCGTCCAGATAAAAGATAAATAAATCTCATATGAACTAAACTAGTTGTCCAAATTTTTTATTGAATACAGTTATGACTATAGGCAAATTGTGTTCATCACGAGTTGAGAAACTTCGAGATAACCGTATTTCAGAAAACGCCATTTTTATATGATTTGAACTGGGACCAATATATACATTGGTCCCAGATTTGAAGAAGGAAGAATTGAACCCCCCATGCATGTGCCTGATAAATCGTATAAAGTAATTAGTCATTTGAAAGTTTGTACGATGCATTGTTACTTATTACTTATGTAGTCTAAATTTAATTTTAATGACTCGTCTCAGACATGAAGAATTATAATGAATTAAATGACATATAAATATATATAATTATAAAAAAAATTTATGGACCTAGAACCAAGATACTCACTTATACACTTTCAAAACATTGTGGTTAGCAACATTAATTGCCCTTAATAATGTAGATCTACCTTTGTGCTGTAATAGTGTGGTTATCGCTTCACTGTGCTTTTTAAAGAATATACATCTATATTCAATTAAACTCTGCAACATTGTAAGATACAGATAGAAGATTATAATTTGTGTACTAATTTGGCCCAATATAGTTCTCCATTTTTAAAGTTGGTGCTAGCCATGCCGCTAAATGGTTGTCACATACGAAAAAAATATGAATGTTTATGACATGCATCACCAAATTTATTTAATGCTATCGATACAATATGTTAAATTGATATTATTGTTTTCATAACGCCGTCATTGCCAAAATTGTCAGTTAATACCGACCGGGATTTCATGCTCGACTTATCGCTTCAAAATATCAGATATCCCGGGTCCCGGATTCAGGAATTTTCACGCCAACAAAAAGTCGGAAAGTACGGCTGCCCGAGTGTTTTAGACTTATCCCGGAAGTAGCATGTGAACACGGCTTACCGTCAACACGATACTAGAAATTGTTTCTACTTTTCGTTCTATTTACTGAGAACCATGTCAATCGATCACAAGAACGAAGTCGGCAAGGTGTTAAATGATGCATCTAAACCTTTGAAGGAAAGATTTAGAGCTCTTTTTACTTTGAAAAATTTAGGAGGTCATGATTCCATCGACTTGATTGCGCAATCATTTCAAGATAGTTCTGCATTATTGAAACACGAACTTGCCTACTGCCTTGGACAGATGCAGGATTCTTATGCAATACCTGTGCTAGTGAAAGTATTACAGGATAAATCCCAAGAGGCCATGGTTCGACATGAAGCGGGTACAGAAATAATGTTTACTTAATATACATCCTTTCGGACATGTTACTTTCGGATATTACGTAAATTAGAATTTTGGAAGTGCTTGGTATTTTCGTACTTGTATCATCGAGTTCAGTTCTTGATAGTTTTATATGATGGCTGAAGTAAGTAGAGTTCGTAAAGCAGTTTATTTAGCAAACTAAACAGTTTAATGTTGCAACTAGTTGCATATTTGAATTCAAGTTTGCAAGTTGTCTTCAGTACTCATAATCTTAACTCTTCTCAAATTGATTTTTAGTTTGGAGAATAATCAATTTGTATACCTAATAATATGCCATTGAATAATAAATAATACAGACATGTTGAGAATAAGTTGGACAGGTTCCTACAGGTCAGTTCAGTTGGGAAATCCGAATCAAAGTCAGCATCTGCAATATATAATTGTATTTTTTTGTTATAATAATAAATATTAGGTTGATACAAAGTTATTATAAGCAAAAAATCAAATAAAAATATTGCATATTAAGAACAAAATAGACGTTAATGCCATCAGAAATCCAATTGCCACTACCGACTTACGATGTCACCATTTTCCGATTATAAAGTTAACGAAGATATAAACAACATTCGTTGATAAATATTATTTTTTGTTATGTATATATGCAGTTTAGATATGTATGCCAATGTCTATGTCATGTTTTACACAATTTGAATGGGGTGTACTCGGTGATTTTGTATTTTTAAAGAATTACCTCCCCTAACAGTAGTAGTGATTAAAGCAACGGTATTCCGGAAAATACCGGCATCTGGTGGATTGGATTTCGGATGACATAATCGTCTATATTGTTCTTAATATGCAATCTTTTTCCTTGATTTTTTGTCTGTACAATTATATTTATATCAGCACAATATTTAATATTAAAACAAAAAAATTGAATTATTTATTGCTTATGTTGTCTTTGATTCGGATTTCGGTAATGGAAATCGGATTTCGGTAAAATTACTGAAATCCGACAGATTTTGGTAAGGTAACGTAGCGTTAATTTTTTATCAGTTATTCAGTACATACTTTTACTGTGTACTATATATTTGCAGGAGAGGCTCTTGGTGCAATTGGCAACAAGGAAGCAATGCCAATCTTAGAGCAGTACAGTCGTGATCCAGTTATTGAAGTAAGATTACTAAGAAGCATGTAAAACGTGTAGAACGAGAAATATCAGAAAGCTGAACTAATAGTAATACTGTTATTTTATGTATTGTTAACATTTATGCATTCAATGAATGAAGGTTTCAATGAGTATAGGTATTGTATCAAATATATACATGTAAGAAATATATAAACCATAGAAATGTACTTTAAAATCCAGAAAATGTATGATTATTGTACATGATACTTCTACTAGTGTAATGATATCAATACTTTTGGTCATGAAATATAGTGACATTTAGTTGGGTTCATAGTCATATTTTTATGCTCATTCTTCAGATATAAAATATTTCTTAAAATAATTTCTTCAAACCTTCTTCTTAACATGTTAACCTCAATCATAGAAGGGTATACAAAGACTTTATTTTCTGATAGAAATTCATGATTCCAATTTACAAATTACTAGCTCTTGATTAGCTTTCATGTATATCATATACTATATGTTGTGTATGACTATGAACAATACATTTCTATCTCATTGTAGGTCGCAGAGACTTGTATTCTTGCTATTGAGAGGATCAAATATTTAGAGAACCAATCTAAAGATGCTGAGAGTTTGTCAACAAATCCCTACATGTCTGTAGACCCTGCACCTCCAAGTTCAACACATGATATCGACAGTCTAAGACAGTCTTTGTTAAATGAATCTCTACCATTGTTTGAACGATACAGAGCATTATTTTCCTTGAGGAATATTGGAACAAAAGAATCTGTTGTAGCCCTAGCAGAAGGTATACATACAGTAACATAGGCCTACAAAAGATATAAATGTATGTCTGTTCCCTGTGACCTGACCAACCCAATACTATTTTACCCTGACCAAAATTTTTGTTTGGCTACTAATCTTGAAAATCAGATAATGTGATATCTGTCTATATCAAGTTTTGAAAAAAGCACTACCTTCTGAGACAAATGTTTTTTAAGCATGTTACAGGTAACAGACATTTAAATGCATATATGTGACATCAATAATGGTTAAACAGTTTGTTATTCATGTTATTGATGTAGACAGCACAGATGTGTAATACTCAGACTTATAACATTTCTATTAAAAGTTCTGCTGATTTTAATTGTATTTAGATATATATATATATTAAAAGTCATAAACATAAAATCTTAGTCTGACCAAATAATTGTTCTTAACTTGAACTCTTGGTCTCAGATGCTATCAGAAAAGACGTTTTATATCCCTCTGCATGTATAGAACATTGTCATCTTGTTGGCAGTACAATTCTAATGTTAATGAAAGCAAATACTAGTATCAAAATTCAAATGGTATATATTGAACATGTCATTGTGTGTGTCAAGAAAACTCAGTTAAATTGGCATTGTTTATTGAAAACAAAACGTATACTTAGTTATAGTCATGTTCAATATTTGTGTCTATTATGAAAGTAATTATATATTTCTATAAGTAATAACAACATCAATTGACTGGAATTGCTTACTTTCATTTTGTCAGGTTTACAGTGCAAGAGTGCCCTGTTTAGACATGAGATAGCATATGTGTTAGGACAAATACAGCATGATGCTTGTGTACAACAACTGACCTGTAACCTTAAGGATGCACAAGAGAGTCCAATGGTCAGACATGAATGTGCTGAAGCTTTAGGTGAGTATCATAATGAATATAAGTAATCCTTGTTATCACTATTATAGTTGGTTTATATAGAGATGTTTCCCTTCAGTGTTGAATTAATGTAAGAATCTAATAATCATTGCTTATTGCACCAGGTTGACATAGATTGATGTTAGTGATATTGACTCAATGTTGTTAGTGACTTTTTAATCCTTGATATTTCTTATCATCCTGCATAAATCAGTCTCTAGTCAGTATAAATTTGGTTTCTTGAATTTAAAATTACACATCTATCATTGCTCATATGTAATATAATTGTGGTATTTGGACTAGCCAATTTTCTTGTACAGTTGCAATAATTTTGCTGTGGTGAACTTATTTCATTTGTTTTTCTTAATGTGATTATTGGTCAGGAAAATGTCAAATTTTGCATCCCTACTTTTGTTATGTGCATTTGAAGCAGGCTCTGATATTCTCTGCGTAATCCTGTGCTATACTATATGTCTCAGACAAATACCTTGTTTGGAAAAGAAACAATGCACCAGTTTGCAGTATTTCTCTGAATCACCTGAAGCAGTTATTTTATAATATATGGATAAAAATAAAATATTTACTATTTGTATGAATTTCTCTTTATGATTTAATCCAACGCAGGTTCAATAGCAACTGAAGAATGTATGAAGATTTTGAAAGACTACCTCCATGATGAAGAGCGTGTTGTGAAGGAAAGCTGTGTGGTTGCGTTGGATATGTGTGAATATGAAAATAGTGATAGTTTTCAGTATGCTGACACTATGGCACAAATAAAACAGGGAGAGAATCTCATGAAGCCTACATCGTGATGAATGTGTTTATTACATTTATGATTATTGTATTGAAAATTGGATAATGGTGCAATCTGAACCAGTACAGTGAAGCTCTACGGTCCTAGGTTGTAAAACTTGAGATTAGTACAGACAAATCTTGTTATAACGACCACGATTGTTCCATGGATTTTTGTTGTTGTATTGAATACGTCGTTACATTGAATTAGTTCAATGACCAAAATATCCGCTGTAACAAGTGTCAGTGTAACGAGAGGTGACTTTATCCTGACTCAAAACCGAATTTCTACTACACTTTTATTCAGTTATCCAAATTACTATATTATTTTAGCTGAATATATATGTATACTTGTGTTTAAAGTTTTGGAAAATGGTCAGATTAAGTATGAGGCATACATGTACAAAATATTATATGATTAATTTCATAATTTTACCTGTTTTGGCTGTAGAAAATGTATGCAAAAACATAACAAGGGTTTAGCTTGGAGATCAATTAGACAATCTCAAGATTTATAACCTTGCTTTGATGGTCGATCATAAATTAAGGAATATATTGACACGACTATGGATGCATAGAAGATGTTAAAAATGATACATTCAGTAAAATATTTTAACTCTTGTGTTATTGTATAGTAACAAGTTTCCTGTTATATGTGTTCATGAGCCTTTTAGAGATATGGGACGGCATATTCACCTTGGCCACCATCTACTGAAAAGTCAGGTCGTATTTACTGAATTTAATGCAATATTTTTGAAAACAAACAATGGAGGGTGTTCAGAAAACCTGTTTATTTGTAGTGAAATTCTTCTTATATAAAACACTGAAGTAGCCAGTACAAGCACAAGATAACTTTCTCTTTATAATGGGATTTTACCCTGTTTTACTACACTTTCTCCCATCGTTGGAGAAAAAGGTTCTTTTTTAAATTTTCTCTGACCAATCGTCAGTTTTCTTGAATGTTTGAAGAAAGTGTAGAATTATTGGCCACAATGGTATGACTATAGGAAACTTCATTGATCTGGCCCCCGTACTGGAGATGTGACTAATTTCAGTACTATGTACGTATAATTTCAATAAAAGTAAACAGGTTTTCTTTCCACATTCAGTTGATCTTTGACAAATATCTGTGCTAAATGCTGTACTTTTTCATTGACGGTGGCCACGGTGATACATGTATTGCTTTAGTGTAGTGAGTAGTTGTTTGTCTCTCAGTCATTCTTGGAATTATTTATCAAAAAGTTGGCAAAGATGTAAACTACAATGAGATGATGTGAACAGCTCTTTTTGTCTTTTCTATTGGAGGTCAAGGTCATATGATGAAATTAATGTTCAGGTAGCAATACTCGGCCCACTTCATAGCTTTACCAAATTGGAATGATTTTCAAATAAGTTGCCACTAATATGTGACAGAAGTCGGTAATTGTTTTTGTTGGATATTTACAAATTGTTCTTCATTAGTATGATGCTAAATGGAACATAACTTGCTACATGTAATTTATTTTTGTCTTAAAAATATAACATTCATGATTTTTTCAAGTGTTTGTTTTCTCTTTTAATAAATATACTCATTTGGGGAAAATGTATTTATTTGCATTAGGAAATCCTCCATTTTTGGAGGTTACTTTATAGGGAACCTGTGAGTATAAAGTTGCATCTCACTCCTGCGAAACATTTTATGACAGTTGTACAAGCATTCATCTACCACAGAGAAATACTGACACCGAGCATTTTTGGATATCATTTATTACGAGAGATGTATATGCCAGTAATGGCAATAAGCAATAAACTTAGAAAAATAAAACATTTTGTTTGATAAAGTACCGGTTGTCTACGTTTGATAGATCAGGATTATTATAACTTATAGTTAAATATTCAAATACAATAAAAAATGAACAAAATACATCTGTGAAATACAACATTCATGAAAAATGTCTAGACTACACAATATCAGTATATTCATGCAGATAAACACTACATTGTAATTGGGAATAGTTGCAGTATTATTGACACAACTTCATATTATACAATACTTACCTGTTTTGTCTTGAAACAATTCCTAGCCCACCCAGCTAGCTTGGTAAAGCACTAGACTAGCCTGGCAAACCCAGGTGTCATTCCCAGCAAACCCGGGTGCCATTCCCGGATTGGGCAGGTTATGTTCTTGTCAGTTGCTTGCAAAAGAGCAAGTTAGTACTCATTGATAATTAATTTCAGGAAAACTTATTTGGTATAACTGAACAATGGCTGATCAAACTTCATAAAACCTGATGAAAGCAAACAAACATCAATCCTAATAATTTCTAAAAAAAGAGAAATGACACCAAAAACACCATACATTTACCTTTCTTAGACCCAAAATATTGTTCATATGAACCACTTGATCTGGCTTCAGTAAAGTCGGGGTTGTGAACCTTGGTTCCTACATTTTGAACATCTTTTATACTTCATATGCAGTATGTCTGAGGTTGTATATTGGTCCAATGTTCGGGTGGACATAGACCTGTGTGGGCTTAGGTATTGCCAACAGAGCAATTAAATGTTCATGGAAAATGTACAGTTTGGTAGAAAAAAAATTGGCAGAATCGGGGAAGTATGTTTTCATATGACATAATGGGATAGAACATGTCATTATGTGCAGAGTATAGAATGGACAGAACAATCAAAAAGTAATGTTCTATACTTGAACTTAAGGCCCTACCAGCCCTGCGTTCAGTTACGGCTATCAGTGGCAAACGTTTTGTATTTTATCCCTTGCCCACCATAGCACATTGGCTGCACATGGGAACCAAATTGCAAAACGTTACGAAACGATAGGGCTGATAGCCGTAACTGAACGCCGGGCAGCATTCTTTATCAAGAAATTAGAGATGTGAGACCTGGAATTGTATCGCTCACGACTGTGTAGTTAAAACGGTTATAATGGCAAGTTCTTTGTTGTCCAAGACACTTTAAATTTATATGCATTTAAGAATTGAATTTAAGTAGTTTTCTATTCTCTTGAAACGAATTGATTTATATTCTGCTATCCTGGATACAAGAACGTCATTCTCGAGGTGAGTGACTGTTTTTCTCTTGTTAACTAAGTGTACAATTTTCGGACATACTAAATTTCGGATAAAACCTTAGCCAAAATCAGTCTTTCGAACGCATGTTTGTGTACAAGTGTATCATTCTCTGCAATATGTGAATGTTAGCAATAAATTCCGTATACTTACTGGTGATTTGAAAGTATTATGAGAGTCGACTGATGATTTTGAAGTATTGCTTTATGATTTCATACATGTCTTGACACATGTATGCAATACATCATTGTAATTTGTATGCCATATTGTATGACTAAGTGTATGCAGTTTGTAATCCATATCAACATTATTATTTTAACATGTACCCTCTATTGATTGATATTAAAAGCATGTATAATTCTAGTCCTACATCTATATAACACCTAGCATTTGTATTCTTCCCGATTTACCTTCATTTTGATGATATTTTATGTTTTCTGTCAAATGCAGAGTCATATGGGATATCATCATTTTCCCATAGCACTTGTTATATAGGGGCAGATCGAAATTATATAATCAAATAATAAATCAAATAGTTCACCAATAAAACTTATAATGACACATTAATGAATAATCAATTATGGTACAGTTGCAACAAAAAACTATTAATTATTTATTAATGAAACACTCGCCTTGATAATGCAAATTGAGTTTAATGGATAGTCGAGTAAACAGCTCCATGTAATGGCGGACGGCGACATACAGCGTGTTGTTTACATCGTGATAATTAGGCTAAACAAAATATGTGTGGTTCAGGTAACCCGACCGTCCCTATATTTTTGCGCCGACCGTAGAACTTTATATATCGATTTTGGGCGGTTTCTATTTTTCAAAAAATTAGTGTTTTGTAACCTGGAATGAAAAGAATAGAGTACGAAACTGAAACGCTTAGAAAGCGTCTATCGATCGTTAAAACAAACATGGCGGCGGCCACTGTGTTCGCCGTGACCTGGGTTTCAATCTCAGTAAAGGATTGTGTCTTGACCACTAGACCATCCTGACGCAATACTTACATCTGTAACACCTTGCGTCTGAAGAAAAAAAAAAAAAAAAAAAAAGCCTACCTACCTACCCTATTTCTTTGACCAATGTTACCTGAACCACACATGTATATTATTTTTTTTAGCCTTACCATTTTTTGCATTTTTCATCAATTGGTGTTATGCATGCCACTAAGTCAGATTTTGGCAGCATTTGACATATCTATCCGAAAAACATGTGATAAAACAATATAATCCAAGTGTTTAAATTTGAGCTGAGACTGACGTTGCTACGCGTTTTTGATGAGATGCTTTTAGACTCCATGCTTGACAATGAAGGTAAAATATGAAAAATAAAAAAAAACAAATATTAAAAAATGAAGGTAAACATGAAGGATCTAGCATGGTTGTCTAATTGTTTGGACTAGTATAATTCCATTTTGCATAAAAAAGTACATGTTCATGTCTTATCGGTGTATAGTGCTTGACTCCTCTTTCATTTCCTGTTCATCAATCCAAATTATTATTTGTTTATAGCAAATGCACATCAATAAATATGTCACTACAAAGAAAAATCAGTTAAAACTCAGATATAATAATTAATAATATTGACAGCTTTGTTTTTACACCAGCATCGAGAAGTGCATAAATTACCTAAACCATACTTCCTGTTGTTGTGTTTTACTTTCAGTTTCACAAACTGATTTGCATAATTCATAATTTCATGTATATTTTAAACTTTTAACATTCCACTTGTAATTGATCAGCCTATGTTTCTAACAATGTATGCTATGATATAAGTTATAACTGATTGAGGAAGTTGGTTTATAAACTGTGGTAATAATCTAACATTGTTAAACTTCCTTATTTAAAAATAGCATGATAATTGATTTTGATGCAGAATAAACTGCAATCTTTGACAGCAAGATGTCTTGTACATGTGGGTTGAATTTACATATATCTAGATGTCAGCACAACTTGAAATGTATTTAAGCAAAGATAATAAAATGGATCTGTATAAATGTTATTACAATGCACCAAATTATAAATATCAATAGTTGAGTATTATTCACATTTTCGAATGTTGACAATCTGAACTAATGCTTCTTTTATAAATATTAAGAAAATGTCAAAATATTATTAAATTGCCTGCTTTGGACTCTAATATATTACATAACAATTGTCATGCATGTAATGAATTGAAAAGTTTGAAATAAATGCATAGTCTGAACTCCCTTAGATACTCTGACAATTGTAAATATCACCTATTCCCCATGTTATGATGGACATCAATTGGTCATTTTCAGGATAAAAATGTAATTTCCAGAATCTCTCGTAAATGTTTACTCATGTATATGTCATGTTTTGTCTTGAAATTGACCCAATCTTCTGTTAATACCAGTCTCACTTCCTGAAACTTTCAAACAACAAATCATTTGAAAATGCGACACATTAAATCCTCGGTAAATCACACTCTGCCAATGATATTTTTTCTTTGCAGAACTTTTAAATTCTATTCACCCACCAAGTGGGAGGGTTACTTAGATTTACCCTTGTGTATCCATCAGTCTGTCTGGGCAAACATTTATATTGTACTATTCACTTGTGAAAACTGCAGCCGTATGTTAGTACTTGCATATATATCATCTTAAATATTTGTGAAGCCAGTCTCTGATTGCCTAGGCAGGATCCCATCATCCTCGCAGCAGCAGTGCACTGCCGACCTGTCTCGGCGCATCAATCCATCAAGTTAGATGGTCAAAATTTCTCATTATTTGCTATTTATTTTTACAGAAGTTTTCCTAAATTGCAAACTTAATGAAAACCTTCGAGGCCTGTTAGTACTAGTAGTAGGCCTAGAAGTGTTTTTTTTTGTGTTTGCTATATATAATTACGTATTACCACATAAATTCTTCAGACTGTCTGTCCACTTAAGTTTGTGTCGCTAAATAATATCTCAAACAGGATTTGACCTTGAATAATGAAACTTCATTCATAGGAATATTAGTCATCACATGAAAATGTGTATTTTTGTCTTGGATTTATGTAGTAAGATTTGAGTTATGCCCCTTGATTGAGTAATGTGGGGGGCTCATGTTCTATGGACATTTCTAGTTTTGCCTAATATGGTTAGACATTTTAGGGTTCTCTTTAAAGATTTATAAATTGCTTTATTCATTTTTGTTGGTTTAAATTAAACAGACTTACTGTGTGTCCAATATTTATTTAGTAAACTATGATCCAGAATTTCCTTTCATTTTCGTAGTTATATGATACATTCTAAAAAGTCAAATTAAGCCAAGACTTACGACTTGCACTTAAATCAAAATCCACTTCTCAACACTGTTCACTTTCTTACCAGTATTCTTATTTTAATGGTAATCTGATGTTTTGATCTTCATAAAGAGTCATAATTGTATACATTGGTTCTAAATTAAGTCACCGGATATATTGGGCACTTCACTATAAGCACTTATTTTGATTGTAATGTACGCAGGATATCTTCACTTCCAGAATACTTCCAGAATACTTGGCAAAGTAGAAGATACATAAATACATAGTCTGTATTGTGGATAACTAGGAAATAAAGGTTGACTGTCCACACATGATGTCTGTGTAACAGAAACGATAAATATTGAAAGTGTTTATAAATGTGTTGTCATGTTCGGATGTTTTTTGTGATGAAGTTTACTAGTGTTATTTACTGTTAACTTAAGAGTCAATTCATTTGTTCTATACATTATACATGGTGACTGATATTTTGCGAGTTGGTTACTTACAGATTTTGAGGATATATTCATGAATATAGATGACTATGGTAGGTTACTATTTACGATAGGGTGAGAATTGAATTACAAATTGTACTGAAAGTGTACATAAGGTTAGTTGTGGTAGGAACATTTATTTTGTTAAGATAAGTAAAACTTGCTCACTGACGTGTGTATATTCTGTTAAATCAATTGTAGACGTATGTACAATATATTTCATTCTGGTGATCCAAGCTAATTCTCATTGGAGGATTTGAACGAATATTGATGTGTCTTGCTGTCAGTTATGATCATAGCTGGGGATTGTAATTGAAATCTGTATATAGCTATACAACAGACCATTCTGTCAGTTTGATTTTTTTTTCTGTGGAATAAACTTCTGTGTTATACATTCTAGTAGATTTTATTTAAACCTCCTACTCTTTGAATATACTCCTGGAGATAATCAACTACTAATTCTTCAGTATATATGTCATCTAGTTTCGATAAATTTACTTATTTTTCATTGAATATAAATCCAGTTTACTGCTTGTAGTAATCTCTCTCAATGACTGCTCCCTGCCTCTAAGTTAAGTATTGTGAAGCTTATGATTCTTCCTCACCCAGGGTCAGATTCAAACTAGCTACCCTTTGTAGTAAGAGTCAGGCACTCGACTCAGTCATGGCGAATGACTTCCAATGACTTGTCAGACCGAATGCAAACTTGTCATTTTGACTACTCTACCAATCGTCTTCAATGCAAAATGCGAGTTTTCCAAGAAAAGAACCGTTTTTTCCATTTTCTGACAGGATTTCGTGCGGCTATGGGACCACTCTTATCATAGTGAAAGTTAACATGTCTTAAGATGCTTAAAAGCCTGAGCTGAATGGACCCCTTGCCAAATTTTCAGCTGATTTTGAAATTTTGCAATCTCATGCCTGTAAGATAATGTTCATCTCATGAGAAAATGTGTCTGAATATTAATTTATTTGTATTTATAATTTTCTCTGCTTATATATGTTGGCTAAGTCTTCGTGGTGATACACAAATCAATGTGGTTTGGCATATTCCTGGTGTATTGCCAAATAGTTAAGTTGTCTACTTACGCTGCTTAAATTCCAGTTCCTTGTTCACAACAACATTAAAGTATTATTTGAGAGTAAACATATATCTTTGATGAAGATTTGATTTGAAGGCTGAATATGATAGTTTGTTGGTGTTTCTACCATAGAATGATAGTTTGCTGGTGTTTCTACCATGGATTTGGTAGATTTGTTGACTTTTGGAGTTACTGACCAATTGTGGACATAATTATCCATGAACATATCATAATGATAACATACTGTGTGCTAACTATTGACCTTTTCTTTGTTCCTTTGTTAATTATGAATGACTTCATGACCTTAAATTGGTTAAAACGTTTTAATGCAAGAGGTCTAGTGGTAGAGGATTAGAGCCCCTGACCCCTGATCAGAGGTTAGTGGGTTCAAATCCCACTAGTGACCTTTGTGAGGTATAGGTACCATGAACTTCACAATCCCTAAATTTTTCTCGAGAATTGGTTAGTTACCCAGAAAAAATACCTTCAATTGATTCTGCATAATATAATGCTACAACTGATATTCAAAAGTCATCATTGGATTGTAGAAGGCATCCATGTTGTATATACAAATGCACTTATCACTTTCATAAACAAATTTGTATCGTACAGACTTTGAATTTTTTTATACAAAATTATCTACTAGATTCTTGATATTTAATTCCTGCTACATTGTATTTACCACCTGAATGTTATAGTTTTTAATACTATTTTTCTAAGCTTTCAAAATAATAAAATTCCTAACAGATACTGTATGGTTTAAGATGTACAAGTAAATCCTGATCTGTGTTTTGTCTTTCATCATAATCTATATTCAAACATTTTGACAAGATTATTTCTGATAAATTCTTTCTATTTTATCGGATATGCACGTTTCTTCAATTTGTAGCTCTTCTTGTATTTTGATAGTGAGTGAATTTGACGTACATTTTAAACTTGTTTGTTTTTTCAGTTTGGACTGTGGTATAAATTTATTTATTATATGAAGTAGATTTGATATCTCAGGTTCTTTATAAATAGTTGTCACTGATCGTTACAAGTCAATTTAGGAAGCTCACAATTGAGTGAAAAGAAACTTTCATGTACCAGTACACAAACTACTATATACACTGCAACTCCGATAAACCGCGGTCGGATATAGCGCGATATCCATTATAACGCGATGTCGTCGTGGCTCCCGATTATTTTCATGAAAAATCCTAAAATTTGTCAAAAAAGGAAGAAAAATTGATCAAAATCGTATTTTTTCCCGATTTGCTGTCTGCTAATTGTGTATTGTGAGTTCTTAATTAATTGTTACTGTCGGGTAAATGTCAGAAAATTACTTTGTTGACCATCTTAATAAACATGATTTATAATACCTGGGGTATATTCTCTCATTTACTGTAAACTCGGCTATCAATCCATGAAAAGAATGGACATTGCCTAATGCTGTTGTATGTGTTATTATTTTGTTTGACATCACCACTTTCGGAAAACGCTGCATATTGTTAATAAGTCCATGAATATTTAAAAAACACTCAGAAATTGTCCAAAATCTCAACAATAAGTTATTTATATTTATCGGATTTTATTTTTATCATCATTTACAATATATTCTGTATAAACTTTAAGGAAATATGGCTGATTAATAAATTTAGAACAAGGGAGATAAATATTGTAAATGTGGGAACTATCTATTTGGTTTAGAAGTCTATTGCATAAGCAGAACCAACTTCATTTTGATAACCAGCAATCAATATGTGTATAGTTGTTTCTTAATAACAATTATAAATACAAAGCATGGTGTGATAGAACAATTTTACCAGTCTGAAAGAGACTTGTAGAGGGATGAAGTTGTTACAGGGAACGTCACACACACAAAACAATGCCTTAATTACCACACAGACCCTGGGAAAACAACAGTCTAAAATGCATAAGGCACTGAGGAGGTGTATAATTAGTGGCGCAGTCCAGCATCTTTTAGAAAGACTGAGAGATGTTATAATATTTTAGGTTTAATTGGCGAATATACGTTTTATTATAGGCCTTTTTGAAATGGTAGCTTTCTTACCTGGTATGTAAATTTCAGTGTAAATATTCAAACACAGACTCATTATTGTTGAGGATTATGTGCACATATTTCATTGTTATATAATATATGATGCAAGCTGTTAAATACATGTTATATTGAATCATTATTTATGTACTACATTGGTGTGTTTATGGATAATTAACATTCAGTATTTACATACAACATTAATATTCTGTAAAGAATGTATTGATTTTTGTAAACTATGTCGTAAAATGTTTTAGCATGTATGGAGATAATGGATGCCATCAGGTTAGTGGTACGTTTGTATATATATTTATATATATATTAGCTTCTTGTTGAAGCCTTGTAGTTTGTTGGAACATTTCAGTTGTTTAAAATGCATTATTAGTTTTAAAACAAAGGTTTAGTTGTTTATGTACATCGGCATGTGTTTTGCCAGAATGTCTTCAGTTTCCTGAATTCTAATATCAATATGGATTAAACAAATGTTAATTAACAAATGTACTGAGGTTTAATTTCTCAGGTGAGGTAATTATCACAGGAGATTGTAACAAATTATCTTCCTTTATTCCTTCTAGAGTTTTCTCCCTTTATCCCTTTTATAGTAAATGCATATAATTATAGAACAAGGAGACTAAAGCCGTCATGTTGCATTAGACTTTGAACAAATATCAGTATTAGTTCAGATGGTGGGTGTATAAATAACCTGTAGAACTTTCTAGAGAGGAGATTTTGCATTTAGTTCAAATAGGTAAAGTTTTGGAAAGGTACCTCGCAGATGATGTATTCAAATAAGACATTTGCTTAAATTCAGATGGCAAGACCCACACACACGTTAGTGTGTCAAAATAAGCAAATATAAATTTATTGTGAGATTTGTATGAAATGGCGACATTGTATGGACTAAAAACCATCAGTTATTGTGCACAAATCATATTTTATTTTTCCCTCTGACAATGTACCTGTAAAGATTTTAAAACATACATGTATGAGCTAACTTAATGACTAAAGCCTTTAAAATAACTGACCTATATATAATCTGCCAGGGTGATATTTAATACTCGTGTTTACTGTTTTGTATCCCATAATATATTCTCTAATTAATCTATTATCATTAAGTATCTTAGATCATTTTATAGATCAGCACTACAAACGAGGTCTTGCTCTAAATTGCATAGATGTGCTAACTGTTATTTCATGTTTTGAAGTTAATCTTGAGAAATTTTATGATTAATGAGAAAGTGTGGGGCAGATTTTTTAATTCATGAGGATTAACAAAGACTTTTGAACTGTTCATTCTACTTGTGAACTAATTCAGATTTTAGTCTATGGATTGAACTTTATTGATTTCTTCCATAAATTATCACAACCTCGCTTTGTGGTAAACTTTGATAAACTATTAGATAGACTTCATGTATTCAAGATGGCTTTATGTTAAAGTATGGTTATAGTGATTTGTCATGTACATTGTTTCTTGTATTTAAAAAAGCTCAAACTTGATGTATGAAAACATATTTATTGTGTGTGTAATAGTGGTCTTGTTTCTTTATTGCAATTCATACATTTCCATGTAGATTGACCCTGCATCTGGTTCAGTGGATGCTATTATAGTGTGGTTCAACTGGTTGTATAAACAGTGGTTATATTTAGTTAAATCTGAAGGAATACATTAGTGCTCTTAATTGGAATGGTTATGTTTGCATTATTGTATGAAAGTTAAAACACTGGATCTGGAAGTTTCAGAGATTCATTGTAACAGTTGATAGACACTGGAATATATAATATCCATGTAGAATGAGTTCTTGTCTTTGAAACTATATATATTTAACATATAAAGAATTGTGCAAAACGTGATGGATTACCTATTTCAATTTCTTGTGAGTTATTAGTCTTTGCCTCCTGAACCACATTAAATGCAATAACATCAGCTGTATAATGGAAAGAAGATAATATATATGTGTATGGTATGTTGAATATCAGATGTACATTGTACATGTACTACATTACATTTGTATTGTGATCTTGAGTATAGTGCATTGTTCAGCTGCATGACTTCTGGGATTATGTGATTTAGCAAAATGTTGATTTGATAGTTTTACTTTAATTCTTGCTAGTATGAAAGAGTTAGGTGGCAGCATGCGACAGTCTCCCTGTGCAGACAAGGGAGTGAACTCACCACGTACTGGACCTCACAATGTCTGCTGGAAATGCCGGTATAAGTGCGTTGATTTTTGTTGATTTTTCATCTTTGTGCGAACCTTAATGTATGCTAATTCACATTCAATAATCACATTATCAGTGTGACCCAAACAGTGTAACATTTCGTTTTGTAACCATAACCCCATGATACAAATATTGTGCTCAAAACTCAGGGTGTTTCAGGTTACATTAAATTCATTTGCGCAAACAATGGGCAAACCCTGCCATCCTGTGAATAGTTGAGACTTTTCTGAGCCCATGCAGGTTTTGAGCACACCAGTTGCACTCTGGAATCAGTCTTGTTAAAAAACATTCAATCATTGCATAATGATTAATTGGCTAACCAAGTTTTTGTTGTGTATTGTTTACAATTAATTTAAAATCATGTTTCTACTAACTTGTATCTTAAATTTAAAATCACACCACACATATTCTGATAGCATGAAATTTATGTACCCTCTTATAAATTATAACAATTATGTACTCTAATCTCAGTTCCTTCAGTTAGTATTATATTTCAAAATTATTATGATGAAGATTAGTCTGATCAGATCATCATCAAGGAAGTTGCATATTGTTATTTATACTGTTTCCAATGGCTTAGTGATCAAGGAAGCTTTACAGCTGGTGGTTGGAGGTTCGAATCCCGGAAAGGGGTCCATTCCAGTATGGCCTTTTAGTGAGCCACTCTCTAGTTTAATGTTTACCATTTGCCTTCCTGCCCAGTGACGAAGCATTAAAACGAGGATAGGAATTAGGAGGTAATGTGCTCAGATAGATGGTGTCTCCATAAGTCAGAAATGGCTGGCCCTTTAATAGCAGCTACACATTGATGAAGGAACATTTTACTATACCTGGAGATGTTTTTTAGAATAACGAGTTCCATTTTCCATTTTGAGTTGATTCTTTGACTCCTGGAATTTCCGAAAAGCCACATTTTGACCCCAACAATTCTGGCTGAAGGGTCAATTTTTCTCTAATTTGGCTATAAAATGGTAAAACCCGGCCAAAAATTATCAAAATGACCCTTCAGATTTAGCACCTAGTGGAACCACTGAATTAGTGAATAACACTGTATTATTTGTAATTCTAACTTGGGGCTAGAGTACCCGAAATGTTAATCATTTTGTCCCTGTTAACATTCCGAGGACTTAGTAACAATAATAATACTAATACTGTAATATTAGATTCATGAGTAAACTTTAAATATTACTTATGAAAAATGAATATGTTTAAGCATATGTATGAACACCATTATTCAATTAGTGTTTACCTTAATGTATCATTTACAGCAACATTTAACTGACATTTAAGTAGACCTCCAAAATATTTATAATACCAGCTTGTACACTGATTTTAATTCATTAATTGTGTACGGTACTTGTCATTAGTTAAAGTTAGTCACCTTTGTGTATATACATGCATTTCATACTTAAATTGCTGAAGGGACATATTTCTGAGTTTTGTCATTGATTATTGTTAATTACTTGTGCATGTACATGTGTGTCTATAATATGCAAGGACATACCTTAATATTGTTACTAATTAATATTTTATATATCAGTACTAGAAATGCACATAGTGCAGTATTTTGTTGCATTTGTTATATTGGTAATGTTGTACAAACATTTGATTAAATAGCTGATTTAACTGCATGTGTGAGCTGTATGCCGACAGTTGTTTTGGTAAATTGCTACTGGATGTTAATTGTGATTACATTTTTTGTTGTGGATTAAAAAATATAAATTTGTGTGCTGCTTTTCTACTGGTAACTGAATACAGGTTTAACTTATATTTTTATCAAATATAATCACTGTATTAAGGACTCTGTACATATATATATTTTGGTGTCATTTTCTTTTTAAGTATTTCTTTGCCAAAAAAACTGACATTCTAAGACTAATAATGTTTAAATTTCTGCATGAATTTTTAACTATGGAAGTTAAAATTATGGCATATTTCAGACCTAGAAATCTTTCAAAATATTAGAAATCTGAGTTATTTTTTGTACAATTGACTGCCTGTTAAGTAAGTACATGTATACAGTAAATTACCGTAAGGACTTCATACATATACTCTGGTGAAATGTTAAATTGTATTTCAAAGTATTACAGTATCTTATCTGTATACCACTCGGTACTTATTGGTCATTTTTCTTTCTACATCATTATCTCGACGATACTGCTTGAAGTCAGGGAACTCTGGCTGCCAAATGGTCTGTTTTTTGTCAGAGTTTTGGCTGAAAATACATGATTTTTACATTAATGTAGACAGAAAATGTCTGTAATCATTGACTAATGTTATTGAATATATACCGTTATATCTACTGTTAGGTACATTTACTCATTTATACATCATTACAGAGAAATGGTCAGATTATTTCTAGACCAGGGAAACTGGTTTTGTATTGATCAAATTGTTAAAAAAATTATATTGTCTGATTTTGATTTATTAACTGCTCATATCTTAAAATGATCTAACAGTTAACAGTTGTTAGTAATAGATAATTTTTGCTTGAGTATAAATTGTGTAATAGATAATTTTTGCTGGAGTATATTTTATTGAAGTTTTGTTGGTACTGTAAAAGAGTTATTGTGCATGTATCCTCCTTTTTTCAGCATTTGTGTACATGTCACTCTTGTGCCTCTTAGCAGGTGTCTAGGCAACTTCTGGACTCAAGTCTGACCAATACATAAAATGAATACCAATTTTCTTTTGAATATTATATATATCGGGAGTAAAAATTAAATCATTTTTATTTACTAAGAGTATGCATACAACTGCCAGATTGTTTGTTTGAGTTGTATAATAGAATCGTATTGAAAGCAACATTTTACTGTGTTGTTTCAATCTTTTTACAGCATGACTCTAGAGGACTGCAATGAAACGCGGCCTCCTCTGCGCCCTCTGAATCAAGCCAAACCAGAGAAGATACCCAGCGCGAGACCACGTCCAATGATACACCCTTGTGTAGATCCACCAATTTGTGAAGAATGTCAGAAGTTGGATTTGTCATTCTTTGACCCAGGTTGTCCTGGTTGCAATGACATTCTCGTCAACCCTAACACCAAAGTGCCAGAGATTTTTGCAATTCTACGACAATGGACACCACAGACACAACTCAATTTAGATCTCCTTGTAAATGAGGTACTGTGATACATTTGTAGTATGTTGACAGCATTTAATCTTTTTTAAATCTAGACTGTCGCCCAGCAGAACCGGGTTCGATTCCCTGGTTGGGCAGGTTATATTCTTCCGTGACATTGGCTGCGGTCATGTCCTCCACATGTGGTGAAGTTGTCAGTTGTTGCAGAAAAGCAAGATAGTACTGGTTGATAATTTTTCCAGGAAAACTGCTAATGTCATTTGGCTGCCATATATGAATGAAAAATTGTTGACAAATCAGCGTTAAACCGAATGAACACAAAGTTAATCTATTAAGTATATCTAGTCGGTATTCAAAAGCAATTCACCTTCAAGTTTTTGAGTAGTTAAGGAAGAAGGAACATATTACTGTGGTATTGAGGAAGAGATGTTTTCCAGTGATAACATTGTAATGTAACACGCATTTTACCCATGATGGGAAATAATAGTGCAGTAGAAAGTTGCAAAAGTTTTCAAAATCAGCATTTATTTACATAATGTGGAGGCAATAGTACCTGCCTGTGAATGATAGCTGAGACTTGAACAGTGATTGATATTGTGTGATATAATTTTAAATGTCAGTATGCCCTAAAATATAGTATCACTGTTTATGGATGAAGGAATTCCTATTATACAACATATTAAAAACAAGTTACAAGTACAATGTGAATGAATTACCTCCCTTGAATAAAATTTTATATTTTGTTAAATGTATTTCAGATATTAAAGAGAGGAGGTCATATCAATGATAGAGATGGGTTGACAGATATGACCTTATTACACTATGCCAGTAAATCCGGGGCTGCAGGAATAGGGGATGCTGAACTTGCTGCAGAAATTGTAAATATGCTACTGTCTAAAGGTGCAGACCCCAATATTCGATGTAGATGGACCAATATGACAGCTTTACATTATGCTGCATACTTCGATGTTGTGCCAGTTATCAAAATTTTACTAAAAGCCACTAAAGCCTTAGGTAAAGTACTTGTATTTTGAATGATGTGTATAGTGTTATTGTGTTATAGGGATGAAAGTGTTACCCGACATATGTAGCTTTACATACAGCTGCTACCTTTGCAGCCATTTTATTCAGTTTAGGGGAAGTATGGCAGGTCCTTTTGATAGGGGAAATTTGCATCTTGAATCACCAAATTTGGGTATTTATAAGGCTAAAATTTTTAATAATTTTACTGAAGACGAATTTTCATGCTACGTAGGGGAAAATATATACTTATTTCTTTGGGGAATCGGGCCCAATATTGGCCCCAAATTTGCCATAAAATAGGGCTGTTTTGTCTCATAAGTTTGTTGTTGTGAATGAAGCAAAGTATAAATTCGTCTTTATTTCTCCTTGTGCTTTTGCGTTGACTGTGCCCTTTGTGAGTAATATTCCTGCTTGACTTCATTATTCATTGTTATGATGGAAAAGACAGTGGCCAAACAAATGGCTGGTTGAAAGATATATTATTTCAATGGTACTTCTCCATGTATTAATTCAGGCAGCTTACTGTTTCTGTGTATACTTTAATCTTTGTATCAGTCTATTGCCAGCTGTGTGTCACATTTAGAAGTTCATACTTCATTCAGTGTGAAAATGTCATGTAATATTGATAAATGGATGTAATTATATTCTAAATGGCAAGAACTTGATGATCTATTCTGTTGAGGTGATACATTTACTCAATGTCCATCAATGTCTGTGTTGGTTGGTTAGCTGTCCTATATCGGGGATTTTCCCTGATACAGAGTCCCTTTTATTTCTAGGAACTCCCATTTTCAACTTACTATGCATCCCTGGAACCCCTTAAATAAACTTTTGTCTAGTTAATAGTAGTATAAACTACATGTCTGGGACCCTACACATTTACTAAGGACCCTTCAATATGTAAAAAATGAGGGCCCAAGGACCCCTAGCTGAAAAATCCTAGGGAAAACCCTGTTATATTATTTGTATTGTACAAGAACCATTCGTTATTCTGTTTACAGATATAGACAGTAGATGTTCAGAATTCGACAATGGTACAGCCTTGCATATAGCAGCTTCTAATTTAGCACATGAAGCTGTTAAAGTCTTACTACAAAATGGAGCCAATTCTCTGGTCAAAGACGATATGGATAGAAAACCTCTTGGTATAACAGTTATAAGATATTTAATTAGTTTTATTTGGTAAATGTTGTGTAATAATATGAAGCATAGTGGGCAGTATGATATTTCCAATGGTCATGTTGTAGTATTATCATCCATTGCAAGTATCGCACTAAGCCTCCTAGTGATACCTTTAAAACCTGTTATAACCTTTATTTTAGCAAAGTCCTTTAAAACCTGTATTTGGTCTGAAAAAACCTATAAAAACTGATGATTCAGTCTCCAAACCTTTGGATTATTTCTCTCAGTTTGTCAAGTCTTTTGGGTTCAACGAATATTGCATTTATATTGTACTATTCACTTTTGAAAACTACAGCCTTACAATACGGCTTGCATAGGTATATCCTCTTTAGTTTTTGTGAAGGCAGGCTCTGATTACCCAGGCAAGATCCCATCATTCTCACGGCGGCATTTGCACTGCCTGCCTTCTCGTCCACTAATCCATCTAATTAGATGGTCAAAACAAGCCTTTATTTGATCTTGATTTTCACAGCAGACCTCACCCTAAAAAAAACATTCTTTTGCTATTATGGAACCTTTATTATACCTCTATTTTGGTTGAGGCCTGCTATCAGGTATATATGTGTGGTCCATAAGATGAAACTACCATTATTTGGGTTGAATTATATTATATGTGACAATATTGTCCTTACTAGAGTCTATTTTTTCATGTCCCATGCATGTTGGCTAAACTAAAGGCTGGGATTACAACTTATCTAAAACTTTATGCAGTAACTACAAATAACAAGTGCTCTAATTGATACTTACATTGAAATGTTGCCATTAATTAATATTGGTTTTCCTTCCTGATGCCACAATTATGAAATAAAATTTTAGATTTCATATTCTGCATTGTATTCAGATTGCATTCCCGATACAAGTGCCCTAGACTCGGATCCTGAAATGCCAAAGACAGTATCGAAATTAAAGAAAACATTAACCGAGGCAGGAACAGAGAACAAACGACCTCCACCCAACTATGACCTTGTACAGAGTAAGGTCACTCTACATGCACTCTCTATCAACCTTGGTGATAAAGTTGTAGTGGGCGGAGTAAAGGTAAGTGCTAATAAGATAAGATAAGATTTATTTAAAGTCAGTAAGATTTACAACAATGAAACATAAGCTTATGTGAGTTTTTGACCCGACTATGTGAACACAACATAATGTATATACATGTAGTATAACACGGGTAAGACAGCTGAAAACATCGATATATGATATGTGAGATACATCATTCTAAAAGTTTTAAGAGGATGATAACATTAGTTCTAAGTTATGAATGATAAAGATTTAGTATGAAGTTTAATACATGTATGTATTACATTTAAGAAAATAGATATATAAGGTCATGCAAGAGGTCATTAAAAATGCCAAATATGAAATTAAAATTTAACACGTCTAATATTTAAGACTTGATTTTGTTAATGGAAAAAGGTTTAATGTATAGATAATACAACTTAGAGAAGTTGAATTATTAACCATTATGTATTCATTCTCTTATTCTAGGTGGTAAAATTATGATATTCTTAGTGGGAACATAATGGTATGTTTTTGTGTGTTCTTGCTGGGAACATTGAGATATTCATTGTGTTTTCTAAGTGGGAAAATAAAAGTATTACAGTCTGACCTAGTGCATTCAAATTCATCGGGTCCGAAATTTTGTTTCGAATAATACATGGTTTCGAATAGCCCATTTCATTTTGAAGCGGTTAAGATACATTGGGACCTGATGTTTATTTCGAATGACACCGAGTATTTGGATAGAAGATTGTTGAATAAACGAGGTACGACTATAGTTACATTTTCTAGGTGGAAACAGTACCATATTGTGTTTTTAGATAGGAACATTACAATTTTATTATGTTATTCTAGGTGGGAACATTACGGTATTGTGGACCAACAGAGTTTGCTAGTGGAGTGTGGGCTGGTATAGAACTTGACGATGAAGCAGGGAAGAATGATGGAAGTATCGGTGGAATCTCATACTTCACTTGTCAATCTAGACGTGGTATGGTGTTAAGAATTTACTCATACATTGTATAATGTTCTGAACAATCAAGTAAAATAAGCATTCTAAATCTATACTATATATTATATATTTAACTTTTCGGCCTATTATTACTGACTTTCCTGATTTGTTCCGTGATGTATTCCATCCATTAAACTTTTTCCCCTTGTTGTCCCCTTAAATTTGTCTTAGTTGTTCTTTATGGTCAGGCTGACTATTACTTGCACCCCTATTCCCATACTTGTTTACTCCTCGGTGCCTAATATTTTGTAGAATGTTGTTTCCCTGGGGTCTATGTGCGGAGGCATTGTCTTGTGTCTGTGGTATTCCCTGTAACAACACAATCTCCTTTTCGTTTTTTTACCATAATCATCTGTCTCTTTAGTTCTAAGGAACAGGTTTATCTTAGTTTTTAATGGAACTGTCAAGTTAAACTACCATATATTGTAATGCCTAATTTCTTGTTAACTGATACTACAAGTGACGCAATGATCAATATGAGAGTTGAGGTATATATCAGCAACATGAATACTTAATTTGGTAAGAATCAGTGGATTTGTGAAAATGATGAACAGTAGACCAAGCAATGTTTATGCACCATCATATTTGTTTGTCAAAGTCTGTACGTATGTATATACAAAATGCCGACATTAATGGCCAATTGAAAGCTTACACTTCATGATTGCTTTCACGATACGGCTTCCCTGTTTATGTGTTTGCATTTATGTTTGTCAGGTATATTTGCACCTATCAGTAAGATAGCGAAACCAGGTACAGGGATAAAAGCATCAAGTCCTATAAAACAGACCCCAGTAAATCAAGGGACAGTGGATGTGTCACATGTTACATCCAAAGTGGATTCAGGTTTGTTTTCTATATATATTATATTGCATTTAGTAATATCATATTATTAGAAATATTTGTATTTTTGTGTGTATTTAAAAAAAATTGAAGTTTGTTAAAACAAAGTACTTTAAGGTTGAAATTGCTATCCAATTCCAAAACTTGAACTTAATCTGAAATTATGTTTTTGTCAGAGCATGGGTAGAGTTATCTTATGTTGAAGACAGGTAGAGGAGGTTTGATGTTTCATGCTACATCATTTATGTCTCCTAATACCAAACAGTCTAGTCCAAAGAGGAACAATGAGATTTGATGTCTTCAAACTAGTTCTGAGACAATTGATTTTGTTTGTCGCAGGATTGAATTTTAGTTATATTTCTCTTTTATTGCAATTTAACTTAGCTTATATTCTGATTGTATTTTTTAGAATACTTCATTTTCAAGTGGTCATTTTCATGTGTATCTTTTCATTTTATTTCATAATTTTTAGCGAAGTATTTGATCATGTTTATGTTAGTTTAATGCCTTATTTGTTTTTATATCAAAGCAAGGTTTTTCTCTCCGTGTAATGGAAGCTGTTAAAAGACTTCTTACAAATCGACAAAGCCATTATTTTCCTTAATTTACTCAACAAATTTCTCATTTATATTCTCATATAACTTCTAAAAATGATTAATTTGGTGTATATATGGCAATAATATTTCAAACACTATCACAGTATTTTATATTCTCTGTCAGCGAATTTGATATAGTTACAAATGTTTTCATTTATTTAGGATAAAATTCTATATTTCTGCCAAAAGGAGAAACATTATTATGCTTAGGCCTCTTCACCATTTAACGATAAAACATTACTGAGCTGCATGTTAGAAAAATATTTTTGTTGAATAGAAGTATGCTAGAGTATTATGATATGTACAGCACTTTGCACCTATACATATCTCTTTTTTTCTGTTCATTTATTTTCCATTTTGATTTTGATGTTGTGTGCATGATATCACTTGTATTTAAACTTTTGTTACGAACAGTATCTGAAAAATCTCATTTAATTTGTGTTTTTGAGAATAAGTATGAAATTTTGCTGATCATGTGAGAAACAATCTATTGATTGCTTATTTTGTTTAAAAAGTTTTTGAAATGTTGCTATTTTAATTGTTTAAAATTGTTTGACACACTATTATTTTTAAAATACCTTGACATTGTAGTGATTATAAAGTATGGATAATTTTCGTTCAACCACTTGATGCACTGTGCAAACTCTTCTCAATGGAATGTGTCTTACCTAGAGTTTGTAACAATAAAAATGGGGTTCAGATATTCTATACATGACCACTCCATGAACGTTTATGGCTTACCTTGCAGTATTGTATCTATAGATTAATTATTCCTTGTTTTTACAACATATGTGGTATTTTATACCCTAGTGCATTGCTATAAATATTATGATCATTGACTGTATAGGTCGGTCAAATACCACAATCTGGTAAATTGGGATTTTGTCCAAATTTGGTATGAAGTTAGAATTTCCACATTTATCAAGTATGCAGACCTTCATTTGTTGACGTTAGATGTTTTTTAATAATTCAATATTTATTGTATAATTATCATTTATGATGTCTGAGAAGTATCTGTGTATGATTTCGTGATTTTGGTATTTTTTGGGCAAACATTTTTCTGTAAATTCATCAAAAGAATATATAGTCACAGGACTCAGAGGTCTTGATTTTTTTGGGGAAGTTCTGCATGAACCATGTATAGTGGTGTTTAAGATTGAAGCAATTGGACAATATCAGTTGTTGGTATAGAATACAGGGAAGTATGGCATCACAAATATAGCATAACACAGCTTTTATTTGCCTGACTATAGGAATGTTAGAGAAGGGTGCAAGTGCTGTGTCTACACCTAGGAAATCAGCAGGTAGCATGAGTATGTTATATGCATGCATGCATTGTAGTAAAATGTGCATGCATTATGCTTAACTTCTATGGCATGAATATGTCGTCATTCGCTTCAGACTATGATACCTATGAGCTAAGTCAAAACGGAGAGACTTCGAGGGCACAGGATTATAACAGATACTTAAACTCGGCACTCAAATCTTGTATCATACAATTTCTTTACTCGTACTGGTCTAATAGTGACTTATATTGAGTTTGAAATTTATATAATGATCTGAAATAACACCATAATAGTCTTTATGTCCCATTTTCTCAGAGATATGACTGTAATATAAGATCTGGGAGTAATTAGTAAGCCTGAGTATGGAGTGCGGCACTACAACACAATAATTACTGCCATAAATCTCATAATCACACTAACATCTAAAAATATGGAACAAGGAAGAACATTCTGCCCTCATTTGACATTTTCATGCATATTCCACACTCAAATATCCCCTATCAGTCTAATAAAGTGGATGTTGTGATCTGAATGTTGATTGTCAATATCTGTTATAAGCCTTGGCCCAGATGATCGGACAAGAAGAAATGTTTATTTATTTTTAATGAAGTAATTTATCTGCTCTTATGCTGTGATCTGGCTCATGGATTTAGAATAGTTTAATTTTATTCATTTATACACAGCTTCGCCAATTAACCCATATTAATTTACATACTATTTTTATCAGGCTGATTTATGATCTTATTGAAAAAATAGATCACAAAAGTTCTTATTCTGTAGATGAATAGTAGCTTTGTTTTACATTTGTGATAAAATTGTTCTTGCTTGGTTAAAGCGGGCTAATTTATTGTTTGGGTAAAATATATATATATGGTATGAATGGTAGAATCATTTGTCCAGGTCCATGTAGTATAATAGTGTTAATAACTCTTGTTAGTTGAATTACTATTTTATAGCCATTCTGTGCAATAACATTATCAGAACGATCAGAATGTTTAGTCAGATGTTTCCCTTATTTATCCCATGTAGAGTTCTCTCCCTTTGTCCCTTCAATAACTCCTTGTAGTATATTCTATAGGTGGCAAAGGGAGATTACTCTATATGGTATGAATGGATTGAACTCGTGACAATCTCCTGTGTTGTTTGAATGCAATCTATTTGAGTCAAAATAAATGATTTGTTGTGTTGTAAAATAATGCTAACTGATTCCTCATAATGGCTCACATGTTGTGTGTGTTAGTTTGTAGGTGTGAATATTGTGTCTGTAGGCGGTGGTTGTATAGAAACTATCAGTTTAAATAGATTATTTCAATAGGTTTATATGAGTACAAATACTAACACTTTAGTTTTGATTAAAACAACAGTGAAAGAAGTGTGATATTTGACTGTTTCATTCTTTTAGAACTACTTTTCTGTTTATATATTTAAGTTGTATTGTTCAAGTCCCAATAAGGGTCCTTCTCTCCATTTAAACTGCAAAATTTGTGTTATATGCTGGTAAAAGAATCAGAAAGACCGACCAACAGAGAGTGTAAACATAAAGCATGAATTTGGTTACTTTACTGGTTGACTAGATGAGAAAAGGTAACTTATTGCATCTATATTAAATATTCTGACCACATAAGTATATGAATGACTTATTTTGGGTATAGATGAATATGGGAACATTTTATATAATGCAGATGTCTTGAAACTAATTTGTATTTACAGCCCTCATTGGGACTTTATCCACATAGTGTACTTATATAATCTATATCTGTGTATATATATATCTTGTACTCCGTATAGTTATATAGCTGTTGCTGACATTGTTGCCCATTCTCTCTGTAATATTGTACTAGCTGTTATAACTACAATGATACATTTCTGTCATCTTAATCACAATAATACCCTGTACTTACTGTTAGTACCAACATATCTTGCTGTTGGTGGATTCAACAAAGCGCCCTCAATCCTTCATTATTCAGGCCGATATTTGGCCCCATTCCCTAACTTGTATCTTTTCCCTCATTCAAATCCAATTTCCCCCCTTGGAGCAAAAATAAAAACAGGAAAATATAATAATTGAAGTAGAAAAATATGATTTTCTGAGGAGCAGACGTACTATCTGATACATTGTCGTGTTTTGTGTACTGATATATATATGCAACTATATGAGGATTATTGTATATCTACACCAGTTTGACCTTGACTGTAAAGATGTTAAAAAATTGCCCAGTTTGCTTGATATTCCCCCTACAAAGGGCTGCGACCCCCTGACCCCAAAGTAGAGTGAGGCCCTTTACAACAAGTGAAAAACTGATGCTTTTAATGCTCTCAATATATTGACCATATATTTAGTCTCATTGTAGATATTTCTGAACACTTGTCTCTAGAGTTTTCTTCTAATTTGAATCCAAGTATCACAGTATCACTAGTATTTAATTAAGCGTTTGAAGAAAATGCACAGATCAAAGTTATGATGTGGAGCTTTTTGTAAAATGGTTTATCTGTTGTTATGGTAATTTCATTTTGTATTTATTGCCTGGTAATGTGATATTGTATATATATCTGGTCATTGTCATTTATACCTTGTTACATGTATTTTAATAATTGGTTCATTAATGTATTGCATGAAGATTGCGCTTATAATTGCTGTGTTCCCCATTTTGCTGTTTTCATTAGCTGCTGTTACTGCATACAATCTATTAACTCATAAACCATTATAAGACTGTTAAGTTCAATTGAATAAAAATGATATATTGACAAAAATGGTCCATCTTTAGAAATTAAGTTGTCAAGGGTTTAGCACAAACATTATTGTAAGTGCTTATTTACTGAAACTGATTTTCAATAATTTTGTACCGATCATCGATGTAGAATTTTATGAGTATATGCCTGGGTGAAAATATCAGCTTTATCGAAAATTTTCAAGGATTTGGGAAAATTTGAGTATTAAATAACAAAATATTTCACCACGTTTATTTTGAAGTCTGAAGCTATGATTAGATATACATGTATTGGAATTACAGTCAATGAAGAGTTATCCTAAGGTTGAAGATCATTACAAAGTATTTTGTATCCAACGTTAAAGTAAATTGTTAAATTAGAAATTATTTAGATGAATCTACATGACGTCACAAAGAAAGATAATTTACATTTTTAAATTGATGCAAGATGATAAGCAGTGAGTTTGAACACTCATTTTGTTACTTAGTTTAAATATATATAATACATTAAATGTATTTTATTTAGGTCTGAGTAAATCACGAACATCATCATTATCGTCCCTAGCAGAGATCGAGGTTGGTGACCGCGTTATCGTTGCTGGGCAGAGGAAAGGAACGATCAAATTTGTTGGTGATACAAAATTTGCCCCAGGTACATTTTACTTGTATAAGTCGCTTTGAATGCACGGGTGAACAGTTTTTGTGGATTATCAAATATCCTTTTTAACAAAGTACAAAATTTTTACTCTACGGTAACGAAATATGATTTCAATAACGTTGAGGAATTGATTATTCCGTATTAAATGAAAATGGCATTTGATAACATTTTTCTCTGCTTCTGAGAAATGTATATTCACTAAAATTAAGCAAATACCCATTCTAACTAGCACCCTATTAATCTATTTCTGCTAGCCCAAAAAAGTTACAAATCCCGGGCTTGGGACTAATGGGTTACCATGAAGACTGTACAAGGTTTGGAAATGCAAAGCAAGCCATTGTTTTACTTAATAAATACTTCAATACATTATGTTACATTCCAGTGAACAGAAATACTTGTCTTTATTTAGAGTTTAGTGCTAATATTTTGATTCACCATATTATAGTACTTTACATCTACATTGTGTAGGGTACAGTATAATGATACGATTGGACCGTCTTTTCAAGAAAAAAAGGACAAAGAAATGGTATCAATAGATGGATAAATGTTCCCAATTCTTTATTTATTTGTTATTTCATTAGTTTGTTTCCTTGTTTGATATTTTAACCACTCACCGCATGGTGAGGACTTAATGATCACACTTCTTCTAACTACTAAATACTGCTAACATATGCTCTCAACACCTGTCTTATGAAATTGCTAAAAACCTTCAAAATACTTTTTAAAAATGTTGAAATAATCATTGCAGATTGCTGCATTTTACTCATAGCCCTATAGTTGTCTTTTAGATTTACAGATATACTTTATTTATTCGGTGAAAAGCATAAATCTTAACAGTGTATGTGTGTATTATGTTAGCTGATTTCAGAAATTTTATTTGGGAGGCAAGATTGTCTTAATCGTTTGTGCAAGATAATTGATAAATTGTACTTCACTTGTTGGCATTTACTGATAATATGATATCTGTAAAATGAAAAAAATAGTTTTTACAATAAAACATCATTCACCTGTTCAAATAATTATTTTTTATCGATCAGCCCAAACAGCTCGGTGTTTTGCTTATAACAGAATGATAAAAATTTGTTAGCACATGCATTTACTACTTTCAATTTGTGAGTTGTTAGATGAATAGATGTATGCAAAGTTATCAAGGTTTTTCATAATTTGTAGTAAAATGGTTTAGGTTTAGTAACTTGTCATTTTCTTTTACATTTCTCGTTGTACCAGAATGTAGAACATAGAACTGTATGGTGTTTGTTTTGTAGGTATATGGTATGGTATAGAATTAGACAGGGCTGCGGGTAAAAATGATGGTTCTGTGAACGGTGTCAAGTATTTTACCTGTAAGATGAAGCATGGTGTGTTTGCCCCATTGTCAAGAATTCAGAAGTAAGTAATCGACAACGCATATACCGATACGCCTTTGTATTCACCTTTACCAAACTGGCATGTTTACAACTAGTCTAGATATCTGTGAAATACTTCACTATCTTCCAATGATTTTCTAAACATCAAGGTAGAAAATTTGTCAATAGATTTTAACTGAGTTTAGGTAAATAGAGCTAAGTTTTGAGGTAAATAGATAGCATCTAGGGTTATCATTGATTGTAGATCTATGAAGAACCAGATTTTGCTGAACACGTTTATGTGCAAAATGTCTAATGAGTGTAAAATTAGATTTTATGCCATGCATTTCTCTGTAATAAGGGAAGTTTAAAAAAACAAATTCTTAGAAGCTTTAAGTTTTTAATAATATTGTATGTTTTGTGAAGGAAGATATTCTGTGTATGGCTGTACATTGATCTGCAAGTGTTTTAATTCATCAGTTATTAGTTTGAAATTAAGATGCTTGTATTGATAGATGATTATTTATCCAATACAATATCTGATTTACCTGTGTTTACCTGTTTTATCAGACCAAACTTACCGGGAGTGTAAGTATCATGTTTAGGTTCAAAACAGTTGTTTGAAGTGGTCATTTCTTGCACCCAACACGTATAATATATAATTGATCTAAAAATACAAGCTGAGTTTGCAAATTAACATGTTGTAATACTAATATTTATTTTCATGATAAATATTACTATTACAACATGTTAATTTTCAAACTCATGTTAATCTAAGAGTGTATGATGTTTCAGGAACATTGGGTTGGTAAGAAACTCTAGTCATTTTGAAGACATATATTAAGATCAGATAGAACTCCTCCATAGTGGTATATATGAGCGCCACTGTACAATTCCCAACCTCTTCTTTAAGTGACGTCATTTCCAGAAAACGTCACATGTGACGTCACTATATTCTGACAGTTAGCAATATTTGCCCCATATGGCAATATGAAAACGAAGTGACCATATGAAGTAAATATTGTAACCTGCTTGCAAATAGTGACATCACATCTTGCGTTTTCTTGAAACGACGTATTGAATTAATATAGTACTTATAATTATATTCAGTGAATGAACATTATGGTATTTATAATGGGTTTAAGAGCAATGTATTTACAACGAATTGTAATGACTTCAGGATAAATCACAGGAAAGTGTTGGCAATCCGAAACAGGTATAAACGTATGACAAGTTGTTTGTGTGACGTCTATTGTTTGTTAATATACTCCAGAGAGAACATTATGTGAACATTATATTATCATATTATTGCTTTAATAATTAATTTGCTTACAGTATAGTAAATGAAATACACAAATGTATATACACTGTACAACTTACTTTTAATAGTATATTGTCAAATGTTATATCATTTAGTTAGAAAGTCTTGTTTTATTTATGTTATTTGTAAAGCCAGATATATTTGTAATGGGATGACAGATTGTCACCTATGCTGAAGGTGATGCAAATGTACAAACACCATTCCATAAAGGAAACAGTTAATTTAATATGAACATTACTCATGTATTTTTGCTTTAAAATGATCACTAATAGTTCGGACGTTAGTTAAAACAGTTACAATGGAAAGGTTCTATCTGAAAAGCAACTGTCTTAGTTCATGGATTTTCTATCACTGGTTTTATGCATTGGAACATTTGATATCACAATTTTTTATCAGTAAATTTACAAGAATTTTTGATTTTTTAAGAATTAACCTCATTTTTGTTTTGTACTTTTTTTGTCAAATTGATGTGTTTTTCTTTCATTCAAACAAAAATTAATGGAAATTTCTTAGATTTCCTTACTTATATTGACATTTATATCATATATTGGAATCATTTAGGTATATTTAGTTTGTTCAATTTAAGTCCAGTCTCAGTATAAGAAGTTTTATGTGTGAAATCATGGTTTGTACAAGTACTTGACCTGTTGTGTGTGAGGTATTGGTGGGTTGTATTAACTAACAACTATGGAGACCTTCTTATTTATCCAGCCATTTTACTCCTCAGTGAAATATCTCAATAGCAGAAAAAATGTGAATGTAATTCTCTGATCATATTATAGATTTTTTGTAATTAGTTTTGAGATTTGAACTTAAAAACATATGTGTTGGGGATATAATGATTTTAGGAACCATTGACTCAATAAGCTAGATAAATACAAGTGTTTACCATACGCTATGTTTCAAATTTCTCAATACTTCCATACCACTCTGATTCATACATGTGTGATGCGATATTACTGTGCATGTGGGTTTATAAATTGTTCAGAATGATATGCAAAAATTAATAGGAAAATTATATCAACATATACATGTAGAGTCTATATGTAGTTATTACATGAGGGGTAAAATGACTTTATTATCTAAGCACATAGAATATTAATGCCTTTATTCATATTACAAAGGATAGCAGCTGAGCTGGAGGAGGGGTAAATCTTGTCTTATATCTGTAGCAATATTAGCTGAATGGCTGACACTAATGGTTATGGCTATGTTAGATTATCTGCTTGGTGTGTGTGGTACATGATGGATGAGTCATTTATATAAATGCATGTTCTTTGTGGAATTTTTATGTATACATAATGTTATGCAATTGAATGGTCTTGTTTTGTTTTGTGTTTGCATTAATATGTAGCATCAGTGAAATCTTACGAAAATATTTACCCTTCATTCATGCATTTTTAGCTTCATCAACATCTACACTTTAAAACCAATTTGATCGATAAAATTACTTGACTGACAGGGGCTAGAACTGGATTTTGTTACTTATATTTCTATATTATTAACGTGAATTAGAATTTTAAGATCTTCTTTGTTGAAATCAAATAACAGTTTTTTAAATTATATGGTTGAAATAATGATTAGGTGACCCATCTACAAAAATCTGAACTTAAGAATAATTTGATTCAAGATCTTTGGGCTTTCGGTGAGTGATTTATGGCCATAATAGTGCTGTAGTTTTGCATACTGTTGCCTATTCTTTTCTTTATTTTAATGCTGCAAGGAAATGATAAGCATTCACATAATTTAACTCTCAATAAATCTAATTTTCTGAATATCGGTTTGTGGGGAAATTTAAGGTATGATTACCCAAAAACGTGCTCATTGTTCATTACAATTATAGACACTTATATAGGCAACATGTTTGCCCCAGTTGCCTACCAGCTTGAGCCCTGACATATTGTGAACATGAGCAATAGATGCCATCCTTGTTGTGTGGACTTGATGCATGCTGTCATATTTCTGATTTGTGTATTCTGTATTGCTTTGGTGACAGTGTAGTACTATTTTTCATTATTTTAATCCCCCATTGTTTGCATGTAAAGAGTCATTATAACTGATAAAAAGTTGATGATTTTAAATAAATGGTACGAATATCATTACCCTCTTCTTGTTGGGCTTGGTTGCTAAGAGCACCTAGGATTCCTTCTTCTTGTTGCATCTTGGTTGCTAACCGCAGCTTGGATACCCTCATCCTGTTGTATCCTAGTTGCTAAGAGCACCTAGAATTCCCTCTTCTTGTTGCGCTCGGTTGCTAAGAGCACCTAGGATTCGCTCTTCTTGTTGCATCCAGGTTGCTAACAGCAACTTGGATACCCTCATCCTGTTGTATCCTAGTTGCTAAGAGCACCTAGAATTCCCTCTTCTTGTATAAATTTTAGTAAATCAAGCAAGGTTTTTGTTAATACTTTGTTGAATCATACTTGTGCATTAAAATTGTGTTTTTCATGATGTTACCCTTGTTTCTGTTTGTTGTCTCCTGGTGTTTTGAGCTCTTGAAGCGAGTAACAGTTCCAACACTACAAAAGCTATTTGTTTAAAAAAATTATTGTCTTCAAACAATGAGTCCATTTAATGTTTGTTTTGTAACATCCCTTTGAATGGTTTGCTTTGAATTCATGTGTTGTTGATTCTGTATTTATTTCATTATTCATATTGTATTAAGTTAGCTTAGTGATTGTTTTGTGCTTTTTTTTAAATAATCTTAAAATTGTTTCAATGTTTAGTTTAGAGTTTGTTGTATTGTCTGCACTAGGAGAACACTTTTATGTGTAATTTCATATATGCATTTTTTTCTAATTTATTCCTCTATTTTTGTCCTGACAATATGATGTTACTTCAATAAGTATTAGTTTCCGAGGAATTATCAGTAACTTATATCTGATTTCCCTGTGCTGTAAAATACTGTTCTTAGACATTTGGTGCCAAATTGTTATAACTCTTGTCTAAAAACAAGTTACACTATTTTTATGCCAATCCTTCATTAAGCTCCTTTATTTTTCTGCTGACTTTTATTAACTCAATGTTTATAAAGGAAGTTATAATTTTTTATTCTATTTTCAGGTTAGGAGATAAAAAATTCAGTTCCAACGAATCCCTGGAGACTATCAGTTGGGGAGCAGTGTCAGAAAGGGTCGATAAACGGGGCGCAGGGTCAGGTCATCTACGTGATGGAAGACCCAGAACCCCTAATAAACGTCCTAAAAGCGTAAACAGTGATGGCATAATGAGAACGCCTGGTTCAAGCTCTAATTTCAAACTTGAAGTTGGCATGAGTGTGTTCTGTAATAATGAACTAGGTATGGTTTTCTGTTTCTATGATATCAAAGTTTTTGTTGTACAGTAAAACTTCAATAGTAGGACCACCTTTCTTTTGACTTCTTATTGAGGTGGTCTTGATATTTAAGTTGAATGCAGAGCAAAACAATTGTGTTCTTAATTTTGAGGTGGTCTTAATATTGAGGTGGCCTTTAGGTCAGGTTTAACCATACAAGCTTTTTTCTAAGAAATTATGTATTTATCGCTTCCCAGTATACATACTGAACATGGTCGCCACCGTAGCCCACTAGCCCGAAGCCCGGGGCTAGTAACTTTGATTAAAGATAAAGTGCTAGCCACGACGAGCAAGTGTTTAATTTTAGTGAATATACCTTTTCTCAAAATTAGAAAAAAATTCCTTCCAAGATTATAACAAATTATACAGATACATAATTATAACTTTCTACTTCTTATGAATTAGTGTTATATATACATTCGTGCTAGTAAGGATTTCACGCTGTTATAAATTATGTCATTTACTTACAAATACTTTTTGTGCCATATAATACTTTAAATTTGTATACAGTTGAAGAGAAACTTCACCCTGTGATGAATGTTCACTTGATCTGGTAGATAAGCTGTCTGTGTTATACGAGTATTTGCAATTATTTTTCACTGATGATATCTTGCCCGTCTGAAGACATTTATCATTGCATTGATGTAATACAACTTTCTGTTTTAGGCGCTGTTCGGTATATTGGACCAACTGACTTCGGTGATGGAATTTGGGTTGGGGTTGAATTGAGGACGGCAAAAGGAAGGAATGATGGCTCGGTGCAGGGTAAAAGATACTTTTCTTGTCGCCATGACCACGGGCTGATTGTTAGACCAAATAAAATCACAGTGCGAGGAATAAATGGAGCAAAACTTGTAAATGAACAATATGGAATACATGCTCATGATACTAGTGTTACCAATGGAGATGTGAAATGATAGAGTTGCCATGGAAACTTGACTAAAGATTAACTTAGCATGGTGTTTACGGCAAGGATGCCATCAGAATGAATTCTAGTGCTTGTGTAATGTACAAAGATATGTTTTCAAAACAACGATAAATTAAAACATGACATCAACCTTAGAGGTTTTCATAAACATTATCATTTACATACATTTTTCTCTCTCATTTACCAATTAACTTTGTATTTGTGTGTAATTGATAGCTTTTATAATGGTGTACAGTGACATATCAAGGTTTCTGTTGTGTTTCTGCTTTTTTCTATGGAAGCCTTCGGTGTTATAATATGTAGTATTCTATTGGTTATCTTTTTGTTTATACTTGAGTGTATATTTTATGTGTGATAATCAAACTGCACTGTCCTTTTTGCTTAATGTACTGCTGTCTTGTGATAATTCCTATATCATTTCTTTTAAAACTGCAATCTGTTGTATGTGGGAGAGGGAGGTAGTGGGAGAGGGAGGTAGTGGTTGATGATACTCCTAATTCAAATGTCAAGAGTATGAATCCCTTTGAGTGAGATTAAACTGCAAACTTCTCACTCCCAGAATTTGGTATGAGTACTAGTTAGTAACCCAGGAAGTAGTCATCTGGGTAAATTAAAATAATTTTTTCACAATCAGTGTAAAATTAACCTATTCTTCATTTAATTGTCATATTTTTGTTGGTATTATAGTTCATATTGTCACAAATGTGGAAATAAAAAAAAAGTTTTTGCTTCTTGTTCTAGTAATTGGAATGTAAATACTTCCATGTTTGAAGCATATTGTCCTTACTACTTAAAAATATCTGTTCAAGTCCTGATTTTTTTTTAAATTTTAAAATTTTATATTCAGATTTGTTTTTGTTTTTTCCTATTCTTTATTTTTCTTATTCTGTTTTTTAAAAATATTTTCACATTTTATTTATTCTGTTTGTGTATCTCTCATCTTTCTGCAATACATTTCCACTTTGTCTTGAATTATAATAGCCTGCGATTATTATCAATCATTTGAGGAGGTTTCTGTTACAGCAAATGGCATCTTTAGCCGTCTTCACCTTGGTCAGCTTGACCAAAAAGGTGGACGTGTGAAACTAATTTTACTGCTAGTGAAACTTAATAAAATTGCATGATACAAATAAAGTGCATTGCAAATGAAGAATTATAGTGGTTGGGCAAGTCTTAAGAATATATAATCACTGAAAAGTTACAAGTTATTTTATTATGTATATTTGTGAGTGAACATTACATGTACTGTCAGTGTTTTAAACAACACAAATTACTGATATGAATGGTGTCAAAAGCACTATTGATATCTGTGAATGTTGTTATATCAATGTTTGGTGATTGACTTACATGGGTTACACCACAGGAGATGGTCACAAGTTCTCAACTTTTATCCATAGTATATACTATATAAGGGATAAAGGGAGAATACTTGTGATGTTTACATATACTATAGAATGGATAAAGGGAGATAACTTGTGATTATTACATGTATTAAAGAATGGATAAAGGGAGAGAGCTTGTGACAATCTCCTGCGGGACAGTTAGAATAGATAATCAATGTATTCTTTGTGCCAAATTGGAACATATTGAGGTTGTTGACTTCAACTAAATTATATGTTTGTTTCTTTTTCACATTGGGCAGTCTCATATTGTTTTCATGCTATGCTGTGTAAATGACAACAGAACTCACATGTTTACAGTTTAGAACAAACCATTTCAGTTGCGCCATTGACCGATTTTTCGTGTTCCTCAAAACATGACTTTATTTCAATATTACTGCAGTACAGCTGGTGTTAAGTGCTGTGTGGCGGATGTAAACATTCGCCCCGTACTTCGTCCAAAGTGTAGTTAGCCTTAATCAACTTAATAAGTTAAATTTACACGAAAATGACTTTTAGGTTGCTGTGGTGTAGTGGTTAGCATAACAGCATAACGAACCGGCAATCCGTAGACCCGGGTTTGAATCCCGGTAGTGCCATTGAACTTTTATCGTGTTCCTCAAAACATGACTTTATTTAAATATTTATTTTGTGAAACACCATAACTGCTGGTGTTTCTGACACTTAGAATGTATGGAACAATATTCTAATATGTTTTTGTTTCAAATTATTTTTATTTACGGTACATACTAGTATCTTCATTTGCCTGATTAAACCCTTAAATACTTCATTATTGCGTGGGGTATATGTTGCTATGTTTGTTAAGAAATATTGCTGATTCCTTCGGAAATCATTTGCATTTTGAATGCATAATTTTTATATGTGAAATAAAATGCAAATAAAACATGTGAATAACTTATTAGTTTTGTTATTAATCATGTATGACTTTATGTATGGTAATAATTTAGCTTAATGTTAGTTTGAATACTTATGTTTAACAAGTGCAGATACAAAAAAGAACTGTGACGGAAATATCACTTTGTAGTGTACCTGGTAATAACGTCAGTCTATTACTCCATATTCGTACATAAATGTACATACTTATATGATATAAACATAATTATCAGCGTTTCTTTTGGTTTATACATATTGAAATAAATCAAGAGACAAACACTGCTTACAACTGCAAATTACATTCTCTTGAAAATAGTCAACAAATTCCATGTCTAGAAAATCTGTATTGCCATTTTTGCATGAGTTTACATGTGAGTGCATACATGAAATTTTACAAATCATTATTTTTTTCATTTTAACAATCTGAGCAAAGATTCGAACCGTATGGTATATACTGCATAGTGGGTAAGGTGAGAAGTTCCAATATCTAGATAGTGCCCTGTTAACATGAATATTTTCAAATAACGTTCGTCGTAGCCATTGGTGTAGCATTTTACCTTCGTGTGTGAAAACCACATCCGCTGATTCCATACATAGGAGTTAACAATGGGGCAATTTCACTCACTGGTTCATTAGATTGTAAACTAATACACTCAACACAAGCTATCGCATGATTCTCGGTCGTGGAGCTCTGTCCACCAATTATATAAAGTTCTGTGTCCAAACCTACAATGACTGCGTTATGTCGGGGTACTGATAAAGTTCCGTAAATGTCCCAACTGTCCGTCTCATCCCTGTATCGTAGTATAGAATCTAAGCTAAGCAGCTCGCCATTTTCAATGACATATCCACCGACTAGATACACTATATTGTTCACTTCCGCCATTGCAGCGTCACAAACAGCAACAGGAAGGGGATATTTATATGAAGATATTCCCTTGGAAGGATCATAAACTTCTACGGTGTCCAAGATTTCCAGTCGTTCTTTATCAAACATTCCGCCTGCCACCATTACTGTCCCACGATGTACCACTGCTGCCAGGCCAGTTCGCGCGTCTTGCACAGTACCAACTATTCTCCAATCATTGATAGTTATATCATAAAACTCAACAGTGTTACAACTAAAACCATAACTATCCTCACCGCCAAGAATGTAGATTCCATCATTCAGTGTCACTGCCGCATGTCCAGACCTAGCTGTAATCAAGGGAGCAACAAGTTCCCAGTGTCCGATGATCCTGGCGTTGTATCGATGGCAATTTTTCACTGGCACCTTCCTTCCAGAGTTCCTTTTCAGACCTCCACACACATAGATATATTCCCTTAGGACAGTAGTACCACAGCGGTAAACTGGCATAGGTAGATGTGATTTGATTCTCCAAATGTTTTCTTCTGGATCAAATTGTTGAACAGGAAAATTAAGTGTTTTGTCCTGTGAATCAAGTGCCATTTCACACCCTACAACGAGAATCATACAGGGATGAGGTGACAGTGGTAAATCACGGAACTCTGTTCTTATTGGAGGAGCATGTGTCGAACCAGTTCTTATTGGTGGTACATGTGTCGCAACTGTTCTTATTGGAGGAGCATGTGTCGCAACTGTTCTTATTGGAGGAGCAAGTGTCGCAACTGTTCTTATTGGAGGAGCATGTGTCGCAACTGTTCTTATTGGAGGAGCATGTGTCACAACATCTGCCGATTGTTGCTCTTGTATGGGTATGGTGTGTTCGTCGTTAATCGTTTCTGTGTCAAATGCATTTACATTCTTTTTCTGTATCGACATTTCGTCAGAAACATTGAGACTGTATGGATCACGTGATTGAAGAAGTCCGCGAATAATCGTGTTTGCCGTTTTCCAACGTTTCGACATTGCATGAACATATCCGGGAGTGAGTTTGCCACTTGTTTCATCTCGGAATTCTGCGATTGGATCGACTGCTGAAGATCCTGGTTCTGCTTCAGGTTTTGTATCGTTCATTGTACTCGTGTGATTCGTGTTCCTTGTTTTGATTCTGACAGTTTCTGACTTTATGTCCGAAAGAAATCCCTTACTTTTGTGTTTGTGTACGTCCTTAGCTGTCAATGGATTACTTGTTGTGCTTTCATTATCTTCAGTAAACCTTTGGTAGTCTCTTTGCGCAAGGCTTGTCGAACTATCAGATGTATCTGAAGAATCCATTAACAGAAGTCTCGGTACTTCGAATTTCGAACTCGAATTTGTTTGCTGTAAGGAATTAGCTATTGTATTATTAGGATTTACACTATCATGATCCAACCTTACCTCTGTGATTGGTGGTCGGTCTATTGTTGGAATGCTTTTGTTTGTTTTTTCGTAGACTGTAGGTCGACTAAACGGTTCGGATATGCCAGAGTTCATTGACATGTCTGACTGAGGATATGTTGTATCATCATAGTGCACGGGTATAGAATTTATTCTGCTAGTAGAGGCTGAACCTATCTTGCTGGCAGAAGAAACTGTTGTTGTATTGGCAGTGTCTTTACTAGCGTATCTTCCATCATGATTATCCATTGAACTTGTCTGTGGTCTGGATAACATTTCTATTGACTGGTTTCGTGAGTATGAGGTATTAACAGGGAGTGTGTATTCCGGAACATTGTCTAAACAACCGCTTGAATTGCTCCGTATTTGTTTGTTTTTCGTAATTGTGTATTTTGAATCCAAGCCAGCCGTCGAATATTTATTCAAACAAGAAATTTTCGAAGTTGGTTCGTTATCAGAATCTTGCCTGAAATAACTCGGTATTGACTTTGATCGCTGCATTGGAATTGCGTTTACTGATGTTGTCCTTGCTAGCGAAACTTCACTATTATGCTTAATGTAGTTAGACGCAATCTTTGAGACTGAATCGAGATCTCTATCGGAATAGTTTCTATCAACGCTGTGAGCTGTATTTGAATCATTCATGTCACTCAGTTGATCAATATGCAGTGAACTTTCCTCCGCTGTGTTATCATAGTCTGCCACTGTGTCCAATTTGACATTAGAATTTATTGTAACGCATCTGTTCTTTTTATTCTTGGATTGCTGTAATGCCATTGTGTTAAGAGATGTCTTGCTTGCCAATGAAACTATGCTTTTATGTTTAATGTGGTCAGACGCAATCGTCGATTCTGAACCGGACTCGTTGATCGTGCGATTGTACGCTGTATCGGAATGCTTCTGACTTATACTTGTTTGTATGTTTTCAAACGCAGGTGGTTCAGCGTACTCTGAAACCATTGCATGATTAGAGCCTGAATCGCGCTTGGTGTATTGAACCATTCTGCTTGGAGGCGTCAGGTATGAAGAATCACTTACATGTTTGTATCCAAGCGAAGTTCGGTGTGTAGGTTTAGAATTGTCTCCAATATATTCGTTGTCTGAACCAGAGGCTTGTCTACCGTACGTGTTTGTTGTACTTGGATTTATTTCGTAAAGTTCTTTCTTAGACCTCTTGTTCTTAGCTGAAACTTCATTTACTTGCATATCAAGTATTTGATCTGCGGAGAAGTCCATATGCATTGAATTGACATGCTTCGGAAGGGTGTTTTCCATAGATTGTTTACTAGATGTGGTCGCTATTTGTGGTCCGATGGTGAGAGAACCTGCTGGTTCACTTGTGTCTGGCCGTAAGTGCATATCAGAGACTCGCTTTATATGGTTGTTTTCAAATTCGAAACTGTTCCTGTGTGTTGAATCTCTACAGCCTGTCACGGTGTTTATGTTCGAATCGGAAAATCGGCTACACATTTTGGTTGAATTGGACTTTTGTGCGAACGGCGCATCCATTGAATGTCTCTTTTCAAATGCTATGTGTGGTTTATTATGCACCGAATGCAAACGTGAGTCCACGTTAGAATCTTTCCGTTCATTACTGTGTACTGTGTTTGAATGATTCGAAGAGAATTGGCCGGTCGGCTGTTTCCTTGGTACTGAACTTTTCTCAATAGTTTTATAGTTAGAAACTGTGTTTACATTCAAACTGGAATTTGTTTCATCAACTTGTTTTGTTTTATTCTTCTCTGCAAACCTCTTCACTAGCCCTTTCATCGACGGTTTATTTTTATCGCTGTCAACACTTTGGTGGGATTCTATTGGTTCGAAAAAATCTGAGTCAGTGGCCAAATCTGATCGTGTTATCTTTTTTTTACTTTTGTTGTGTCCAATGGATTGGTTTTCATCCACTTCTGCTATATTCTTGTCAGTGGCCACAGACATTGTCTCGTGTAAAGTTGCCGCTTTATGCAAGTCTGAACGTGAGTGATGATCTTTTTCGCTTGAATGTTTTGGTGATTTTTCGGACTTTTTCCGCGATCGTTTTCTGTCAGCGTGCTTAGAACTGTTATGTGATTCCACAGCCTTATCAATCGGTTGTTTACTAGATGTGGTCGCTATTTGTGGTCCGATGGTGAGAGAACCTGCTGGTTCACTTGTGTCTTGTCGTATGTTCTTGTCAGTGGCCACATATATTGTCTCGTGTAAAGTTGTCGCTTTATGCAAGTCTGAACGTGAGTGATGATCTTTTTTGCTTGAATGTTTTGGTGATTTTTCGGACTTTTTTCGCGATCGTTTTCTGTCAGCATGCTTAGAACTGTTATGTGATTCCACAGCCTTATCAATCGGTTTATGTTTAGAGTCAGTAAGGTGTGTTTTAGAATTGTTTTGTTTCGACATTGAATCGTTCTCAATTATAGTTGAATACACCATATGTTGCATACCTTTCTTTGAGTTCTTTTTTGTTGTATATGTTTTACCTTCATTTTCATTTCGTAAAGATTGCATTTCAACCGGTTTACCTCTCCCACTCGGAGTAATAAACGTTGACGTTCGTTTGTGTTCGCTGTCACAAGTCTGTGCCGTACTTATCACTGGTGACTGATTCAGGCCAGGACACTGAACAATCAAAGCGTGATGTCGAAAAGCAATGTACAACATATCTTTACACTCTGGAATGTCAAAGACAAAGGACACTGGTTCTATTTGTGACACAATATCAGATGCTGGTATAAGACTGAATCGAATTTGATTCATTAAGGGGATGGCGAATTTAAGTCTCTCTTCACGATTGAAATCAATCCATTTCACGCATGTGTGGAATATTGTTAGTTCATCTAAGTTGGTCATATAGTCAGATGAGATGATATCATACACGTATCGAAAATCGCTCTCCAAAAACGATGTTGAATCCACAATTGCTGCTAAATGCTCGTAAAGATATTCATCAATTGCCTTACTGATATTTGTTAAATTAAACTTGGACGCAACTACTCTATTTATCAGAGCATTGTCTAGACTGATAGACATTAAATACTCACAACACATATCTTGTATCTTTTTTACACCTAATCTCTGACTGGTTAGCAATAATTGTTCTATATTCGCTGGAGAAATGTGCAGATTAGACGTATAGAAGAACCTTAGAACATCGTTCATCACCTCGGCACTAACATCTGGCAAGTCATAATGTATCTCCATGCCTGTATTTGAATCTGTATGTCTGGCAAAATGTTCGCAACTCGCGGCAAGAACCAATCGATGTGCGAAAAACTGTTGTCCATCAGCGGTTATTACTACGTCGCATAATGTTCTGTTTTTCCAAAGTTTAAATATATTGCGCGTCAAACTTCCTGATGACTTAGGCAATGACGTGTTCGAACCTTGCACGTCTCCACTTCTTCGCTGTTCAATAATATGACCATGGTCGCTATGGGAGCGTGCGTGATTTCGGGATTCTTCATCTGTCTGGGACAGGTCTGGGCAACTCCGTCGCGTCGATGGTTTAAAGTTACCAAATCGGTCCTTCTTCCGTGTTTGCTTAACATTTTTTGAACAATCTTTCGTAGGAATTTCATCGCATGGTGAAAATATTTCACGACGGGCCCTTATTTTCTTCGGCGTCCTTGAATTTCTAGGGGTTGTTTCACTCATTATTTTCAGGACGGTGATTACGAGTATACTTCGAAGAAATATGACGCACAATTTCGTCGGCCATTTTGTTTTTGACGTCGTTTAATTGTATGACGTCATGATTTTGTATACAACGTTAACGAGCCAAAACTGTAGCGTAACGTTGGTTAAGAAACTAAAACTAGTCTAAATTGAGACGTAATACATGTATTCGTTGAATAAACATATGGTATATGAATGATCTATTAATTATATTGTCAATTCTCAGCATTTTCATGAATGTGTCCTTATTTTGTTGATTATATAACACAAGTACAACCAGCTTCAGTTTAAGCAGAAACCAAGCCATAGCTTCTTTAGAAGCGATATACAAGTCGAACATGTTTGCAATGAATCTACTTTCACGGAATATACTTTCCTTTTACCTAGGATTGCAATACGTAATATTGATATCAAAGTGTTGCGCATTAGTATGAATTAAATTTTTTAGAAAATGCGCGATGTCACTGTGCTTTAGAATACACTCTGAATATCTACGAATATATTACTCGATGTTTTATAAATAGTTTAAACATTCATACCCCCTTAGTGCTGTTAGATTGACCGCGAACAGGTATATGAACTTTCAGGACCGATCCATGCCAATTTAGGTAAGGAAATGTTCTCGTGCGTAAAGCTATAACTGCTGTTTGGATTACTTTTCTATCAAATCAGAACCGCGGCTTTTTCTCCGTCAACCTTACGTACAAATACGAACATTTCAATACACCTATTAGGAAATGTAATGGACCGGGTAATATATGCATACGTTCGTGGTTAATAAAATCGCTCTATTTTTTTATATAGCTCTACAATTGTATGATATCTTACAGTTTATACAGATGACTCAAATTACATGCTCCAATGTTTATTTTCGACTCTGAAATGTATATCGAGGGAAGAAAGCGACAGTACATAATATGTAGTAGTCTATATCTGCATATATATCATTGTTTCAATGAAAATGTAATGAGTACTATATTATAATTTATATTTTGTTCACCAACCATACATTGTGCATGTCAAATGATATTACATTTGTAGTCTATTAGCCTACCATTGACCAATGTATTATATCTCGTTATTTTGTATATATATTTGTATTGTTCGTTTATTGAAATTTTGGGCTGTACGCCTAATATTTCGAAATAAACTATCACAGGGTTAGTAAGGATATATTATCAAGAAACAGAGATATTTGTTTCACTTATACCTATAACACGTGCGTACTCTACGAGATAAAATTCTGAACTATTGCTTCAGTGCGGAACATACGTCATGGATGTGATATTATATAAATAACACATGGCAACGAGATTAACATGAATATTATCAACCAGAGCAACTGAATATCATCCGAGGCGTTTAATGTAACAATGTTACAGAAGTTGGATACTTTGTGTGACCTGAACACCGACATGATGTCCTACGTGGTAAACAGAAAAATACTAAACGAGTAACCTCAAATATATGACTGCGTAAATAGATGGTATTGATGAATTCGTCAGTATGTGATCTAGCTTATTCGATACACACAGGTACGCTTATCTCAATATTGTGCACTATGTAACAGACGCAAACGAACAAAGGTGAGCCGATCACTCGACGGTTGATCAGGGCGTCGATGAACTCCGAGGTGTCCGATACAACCAAATATTACTCTGCATGTATGCTTTGCTATTAAACGAGAGTGCAGCTGTGCAGCAATATAACCACATTGTGGTAAGTTATTGATAATTCCATAACTTCATTTGAGAATAATAATACAATCATTGATCAACAAGTTATGGAAATGAAATTATGAAGTTCTCGTTGGAGGCTTTATTTGTGCAACTGCCCATGCCATTTAGGAGCACCGTATCTATCGCCATGAGGTCCATGATGACGTGGGTGTTCACGTAACCTGTTCGTTAAATCTGTTTCATTGGGGTCTCTCCTTCCGTGTGAATGTTGATCATGACGATGAGGCTGTTCAAACGGTCTGTAGTGTGTAAAGCCATCATTATGAACGTTACGTTCATTTAACCGCTTATCATGAGAATTATGCTCCTTTCTGTGACTTTTATCGTCTTTGGGTTCATCATCGTTATCTTTGTTGTGGTTACTGTCCTCTGTTTCGTGTTCATGTTCGCCTTGTCGTCGATGAGTCCTAGGTTTACGTACAGTGTAAGCAATAAGCTCCACAAACAGCTGTACAAGTTCACACAGACTGAGAATCGACAAACCAATCCATAGACCAAACGCACCTCCAATGTCCGACAGAAATTGCTGGAGCTGAAATATTACACAGAAATATAAATCTATAATTCTCTTGATCGTAAAATGTCATTGCATCAACTTTCAGATATAGCATATACGATAGGAAGGGCAAGTGAGGTTTACAACCAGGGTGAAAATGGAGTGTAATTATTGTAGTTCACATCGCTCTACCAAATTATTGTTTTTTAAATTTTAATACATGTACATTAATATGTTAAATATATAAACCGAATAACTTATGTTGTTTATGTTTTGTTAGAACTATATTGTTAATAGCCTTATATACCTCAATTTGTGCTGTTTCTGTAATATTTTCAAAGTTCAGATCCTCGTAGTAAATGTTAAGTTTCAGGAAGTTATTGCTGAAAGGAAACAAGTTGAATATCAGTTCTGAGAAACAAGCCCGCTCATTGTTAAAAAACTATCTGTTATGTCAAGTATTATCTTTATCTTAATAATACACATGTACTCGGGTCACTGCTGTTGTATGTCAATACAATGTATTTGTTCTCGGTTTTTGTTGCATCTGTCTTGTACTTGTTAAGTATTCTATGATGTGTAAATTAGCATTGTATGCATGTTTTGTATTGTCTGTACGTTGTATATATGAATTACTTCTATGATTGTGCTGTTTATGTTGCTTGATATATGACCTCGAGTAAAATAAGCCTTATATGCAAATGTATAATCATATAGTGTATAGCTTATCAACACGAACTAGCACATGTCAGATTTACATTTAATATTTTAATTCAACCAATATTGTTATTGTTCCAGTAACGATTCAGCTGTGTGGCTCTGTTGAATAAACATGCATATACAACATCTCCAGAGCAACACCCTGACGGAGACGACAATTTTAGCTGTTGTTGCTAAAGAGAGGTAAAATGTATACAAGACAAATGAGAGTTTTGTTGAAGAGAGGTTGTCGCTCAAGAGAGGTCTGATTTGAAGGTTACACTGTTACCTAGCAACGAATGGTATTAATAAAGTAAAAAGAAAATGACTGATCAATATTCGTAGTGGACTTGTATACACCAAGCAGTAAGATCCATCAAGTACTATACCTGAGGTCTCTCATGTTCGACAATTTCTTTCTAAGATTAGCACAAGTTGCTGTATCTCGCTTGCAAACCCAGTCTAACAAAACTCTCTGAAATAAAGTTAGGAATGCAGCTTTGTAGTAACCAGTCTAATGAACTTAAGTCTGTAGTTCCTTATGTCCGCGTTCTTTATAATCAAATTTTACTGTATACATGTACTTGAAATAAAAGCAATGTCCGTAATGTATACAATATAGCTAGGTTTAAAACAATATTTTGGTGATAAGGGACAATTATATCAATATACCTTTTTTAAACATATTTTCCGTGCACAAAATCATGCGCGAAAGCCCCCTGTATGGCAAATCATTAGTTACTGCAGGTAAATAACTGACAAACGGATGCCTTCGCTTTGACAACATACATGATGTATAATACAAGAACGGAGTTGTATGGCTAAGTTTGTTTTCAAGTAGTTAAAGCCGAATTGCATTTGTGGTACCTTTTGTGAGTATGTGCGTTTCATTAATTGTATTAGCTCTCCTGAACCGACAGAGGTGATATATTGTGATCAGTCTTCGTCCTCCTTCCGTTGTATGTCACCATGATTACAATGAAATCGAATAACTATACAGTCATGGGGTATCATATATTTTCTAATAAGTACAAACACATTTTTTACATCTAACAATTTGAGATCACGAAGCTATATAATGGGAACGGCGATAACATTAAACACACATGTACAGAACAGATATGTATACTATTCCTACTTACGGCATATTCATCACTTGGCCACTGTCTACTGCTTATCGTCTTTCTGTATGATGTCTCACTGAAAAGCAACACTTTGGTTAATTATTTATTATTTATGTAGCATTTGAAATTTACACTTGTCTGAAACAGATTCCATGCCAACGTTTTGGTACATACTTTCTAATAAAATATATTCGTTTATTAAAGCAATATATCACTAATGCTATCAGCGCTGTGTTTTAATTCCATTAAGAGTTTCTAAACATGCTCCATGTTTTTCTTAGTGTATAATTACGATACGATATATTATCATCGTAGGCCATAGTTAACCTCCCTGTATATTATATCACAGTCACAAGACAATAAAGTTACCCGCACGATGTGTGACAGTCACAAGACAATTTACCTACCTACACGATGTGTGACAGTCACAAGACAATTTACCTACCTACACGATGTGTCACAGTCACAAGACAATTTACCTACCTACACGATGTGTGACAGTCACAAGACAATTAACCTACCTACACGATGTGTCACAGTCACAAGACAATTAAACTTCCTACATGATGAGTCACAGTCACAAGACAATTAACCTACCTGCATGATGTGTGACAGTCACAAGACAATTCACATACCTTCATGATGAGTCAAAGTCACAAGACAATTAACCTACCTACATGATGTGTGACAGTCAAACGACAATTAACCTACCTACATGATGTGTGACAGTCAAACGACAATTAACCTACCTACATGATGTGTCACAGTCACAAAACAATTAACCAACCTGCACGTTGTGTGACAGTCACAAGACAATTAACCTACCTACATGATGAGACTCAGTCACAAGACAATTAACCTACCTACATGATGAGACTCAGTCACAAGTGACTTAACCTACATCTACAATGTGTCACATTAAACAAGTCAATTAACCTACCTACATGATGAGACTCAGTCACAAGACAATTAACCAACCTGCACGATGCGTCACATTAACAAGACAATTAACCTACCTACATGATGAGTCACAGCCACAAGTGAATTAACCTACATCTACAATGTGTCACATTAAATAAGTCAATTAACCTACCTGCACGATGTGTGACCGTTACAAGACAATTAACCTACCTACACGATGTGTGACAGTCACAAGACAATTAACCTACCTGTGCGATGTGTCACATTCAAAATATAATTAATCTACCAACACATTCACAAGACAATTAACCAACCTGCACGTTGTGTGACAGTCACAAGACAATTAACCTACCTACATGATGAGACTCAGTCACAAGACAATTAACCTACCTACATGATGAGACTCAGTCACAAGACAATTAACCTACCTACATGATGAGACTCAGTCACAAGTGACTTAACCTACATCTACAATGTGACGTGTCACATTCACAAGACAATTAACCTAGTTACATGACGTGTCACATTCACAAAACAATTAACCTACCTACATGATGTGTCACGTTCACAAGACAATTAACCTAATTACATGACGTGTCAGATTCGCAAGACAATTAAACTACCTACATGAGGTGTCACATTCACAAGACAATTAACATAGTTACATGACGTGTCACATTCACAAGACAATTAACCTAGTTACATGACGTGTCACATTCACAAGACAATTAACCTAATAACATGACGTGTCAGATTCACAATAAAATTAACCTACCTCATGATGTGTCACATTCACAAGACAATTAATTAATTAACCTACATACACGATGTGACACATTCACAAGACAATTAACCTATCTACATGATGTGACACAGTCACAAGACAATTAACATCCTTACACGATGTGTTACATTCACAAGACAGTTACCTTATCTACATGATGTGTTGCATTTTGCAGTAGAATTAACATTCCAACATGATGCGTCACATTCACGAGATAATCAACATACCAGTATGTTCTTTCGTATTCAAAAGACAACTCACCTACATGGTATGTCACAATTACAATCGAAAGTTTGTCGCGAAATCGCCCGTCTTATTCTTCCAAGACATTGCACCTCTGAAAAAACACGGTGGTAGCGGATAGTATTATATTTGTACAGGACGAAACACAACATGTTTTTCATATTTGATGTACATTATGAGAAACATAGTTATACTAATTATATATTTATATAGAATAACATGCCTGATTAACATACACGATGAAGAAAGATAGAAAGAAATATCAAGATAAAAAGAATCAAATCAGTTTTGGAAATCCCTAGCCCAGTTAAATGCTTTAAATGGAAAAGGTCGTGCAGTGATATTCAATATATTTATAAATGTATTGTTTAGTTTCCAGTTTATCATTTCCTGAAAACTCCAAAACAACTCGCGAATCTTCGAAGTAAAGAATTGCTAGAATTGGAGACTCGCAATCTCTAAATAGAGAACACGACTGGCAATCAGGATGTCGTACTGTCGAACCCTGGGTGATGCACATTTTCTCCGTGATAATTTGACTGAAAATGAAACAGACAACATCACATATCCTCCACCACTGATTCACAAGAAATTGTCACGAGTTATCTCCCTCTTTCCCTTCTAGAGTTATCTCCCTTTATTCTTTCTAAAGAACATACATGTGTTATATAGTACATACATATACAAAAGAAAGCATAAATCAATATAACTCTAGAAGGGATAAAGGGAGAGAACTCGTAACAATCTCATGTACTCTTATCCATGTTTGGAAGCTGTCAGTAGCTTGTAGAAGAACAGGTAAGTACTGGTTAGTAACCCAGCAACGGAAGTACCATTGAAAAACGGTGTAAACATGCACAATACAACAACCGAAACAAAACACTGATGTGAACATCATCAACTCACCTGAGTCTGTCACAATTATTTAAGAGTGCTTATACATGAATTAACACGGCGTGTTTCATACTTTGCTTTAAATAAAATAAATCCTAAATCCTACCTTCTTTGGACCTACAAGGTTTTAAAGTTTTATTTTTGATCAGTGCAAATTCTTCAGAATGATCGTCGAAACATGAGCAAGTATTGATAACCGTGGAAACTTCACAAAATGCTTGACAAGCCTGAAACAGAAGGAAAACACACATCAACAATATTCCTCATCCCGTGGCATTCAGTGTACTACTCATCCCGGACCATTCAGTGTACTACTCATCCCGGACCATTCAGTGTACTACTCATTCCGTGGCATTCAGTGTACTAATCATCCCGTGGCATTCAGTGTACTACTCATTCCGTGGCATTCAGTGTACTACTCATCCCGGACCATTCAGTGTACTACTCATTCCGTGGCATTCAGTGTACTACTCATCCCGTGGCATTCAGTGTACTAATCAGCCCGTGGCATTCAGTGTACTACTCATCCCGTGGCATTCAGTGTACTACTCATCCCGTGGCATTCAGTGTACTACTCATCCCGTGGCATTCAGTGTACTACTCATCCCGTGGCATTCAGTGTACTAATCAGTCCGTGGCATTCAGTGTACTACTCATCCCGTGGCATTCAGTGTACTACTCATCCCGTGGCATTCAGTGTACTACTCATCCCGTGGCATTCAGTGTACTACTCATCCCGTGGCATTCAGTGTACTGATCAGTCCGTGGCATTCAGTGTACTACTCATCCCGTGGCATTCAGTGTACTACTCATCCCGGACCATTCAGTGTACTACTCATTCCGTGGCATTCAGTGTACTACTCATCCCGTGGCATTCAGTGTACTAATCAGCCCGTGGCATTCAGTGTACTACTCATCCCGTGGCATTCAGTGTACTACTCATCCCGTGGCATTCAGTGTACTACTCATCCCTTGGCATTCAGTGTACTACTCATCCCGTGGCATTCAGTGTACTACTCATCCCATGGCATTCAGTGTACTAATCAGCCCGTAGCACTCAGTGTACTACTCATCCCGTGGCATTCAGTGTACTACTCATCCCGTGGCATTCAGTGTACTACTCATCCCGTGGCATTCAGTGTACTACTCATCCCGTGGCATTCAGTGTACTAATCAGTCCGTGGCATTCAGTGTACTACTCAGCCCGTGGCATTCAGTGTACTACTCATCCCGGACCATTCAGTGTACTACTCATCCCGTAGCATTCAGTGTACTACTCACCCCGTGGCATTCAGTGTACTACTCATCCCGTGGCATTCAGTGTACTACTCATCCCGTGGCATTCAGTGTACTACTCATCCCGCAGCAGTCAGTGTACTAATCAGCATGTAACATTCAGTGTACTAATCATCCCGTGGCATTCAGTATACTACTCATCCGGACCATTCAGTGTACTACTCATCCGGTAGCATTCAGTGTAATACTCATATCGTAGCATTCAATGTACTACTCATACCGTAGCATTCAGTGTACTACTCATCCTGTAGCATTCAGTGTACTACTCATCCCGTAGTATTCAGTGTTCTACTCATCCCGTAGCATTCAGTGTACTACTCATCCCGTAGCATTCAGTGTAATACTCATATCGTAGCATTCAGTATACTGCTCATCCCGTAGCATTCAGTGTACTACTCATCCTGTAGCATTTAGTGTACTACTCATTCTGCAGCATTCAGTATACTAATCAGCCCGTAGCATTCAGTGTACTACTCATCAGGTAGCATTCAGTGTACTACTCATCCCGTAGCTTTCAGTGTAATACTCATATCGTAGTATTCAGTATAATGCTCATCCCGTGGCATTCAGGGTACTACTCATCCTGTAGCATTCAGTGTACTAATCAGCCCCTAGCATTCAGTGTACTACTCATCCCGTGGCATTCAGTGTACTACTCATCCCGTGGCATTCAGTGTACTTCTCATCCCGTAGTATTCAGCGTACTACTCATCCCGTAGTATTCAGTGTACTACTGATCCTATAGTATTCAGTGTACTACTCATCCTGTAGCATTCAGTGTACTACTCATCCCGTAGTATTCAGTGTACTACTCATCCCGTAGTATTAAGTGTACTACTCATCCTATAGCATTCATTGTACTACTCATCCCGTAGCATTTAGTGAACTACTCATCCCGAAGTATTCAGTGTACTACTCATTCCGTAGTATTCAGTGTACTACTCATCCTGTAGCATTCAGTGAACTACTCATCCCGGACAATTCAGTGTACTACTCACCCCGTAGCATTAAGTGTACTAATCATCCCGGACCATTCAGTGTACTACCCATCCCGCAGCATTCAGTGTACTAATCATCCCGTGGCATTCAGTGTACTACTCAGCCCGTGGCATTCAGTGTACTACTCATCCCGGACCATTCAGTGTACTACTCATCCCGTAGCATTCAGTGTACTACTCACCCCGTGGCATTCAGTGTTCTACTCATCCCGTGGCATTCAGTGTACTACTCATCCCGTGGCATTCAGTGTACTACTCATCCCGCAGCAGTCAGTGTACTAATCAGCATGTAACATTCAGTGTACTAATCATCCCGTGGCATTCAGTATACTACTCATCCGGACCATTCAGTGTACTACTCATCCGGTAGCATTCAGTGTAATACTCATATCGTAGCATTCAGTGTACTACTCATACCGTAGCATTCAGTGTACTACTCATCCTGTAGCATTCAGTGTACTACTCATCCCGTAGCATTCAGTGTACTACTCGTCCCGTAGCATTCAGTGTACTACTCATCCCGTAGCATTCAGTGTAATACTCATATCGTAGCATTCAGTATACTGCTCATCCCGTAGCATTCAGTGTACTACTCATCCTGTAGCATTTAGTGTACTACTCATTCTGCAGCATTCAGTATACTAATCAGCCCGTAGCATTCAGTGTACTACTCATCAGGTAGCATTCAGTGTACTACTCATCCCGTAGCTTTCAGTGTAATACTCATATCGTAGTATTCAGTATAATGCTCATCCCGTGGCATTCAGGGTACTACTCATCCTGTAGCATTTAGTGTACTACTCATCCTGTAGCATTCAGTGTACTAATCAGCCCCTAGCATTCAGTGTACTACTCATCCCGTAGCATTCAGTGTACTACTCATCCCGTGGCATTCAGTGTACTACTCATCCCGTGGCATTCAGTGTACTTCTCATCCCGTAGTATTCAGCGTACTACTCATCCCGTAGTATTCAGTGTACTACTGATCCTATAGTATTCAGTGTACTACTCATCCCGTAGTATTCAGTGTACTACTCATCCTGTAGCATTCATTGTACTACTCATCCCGTAGCATTTAGTGAACTACTCATCCCGAAGTATTCAGTGTACTACTCATCCCGTAGTATTCAGTGTACTACTCATCCTGTAGCATTCAGTGAACTACTCATCCCGGACAATTCAGTGTACTACTCACCCCGTAGCATTAAGTGTGCTAATCATCCCGGACCATTCAGTGTACTACCCATCCCGCAGCATTCAGTGTACTAATCATCCCGTGGCATTCAGTGTACTACTCATCCCGTGGCATTCAGTGTACTGCTCATCCCGCAGCAGTCAGTGTACTAATGGGCCTGTTACATTCAGTGTACTAATCAGCCCGTAGCATTCAGTATACTTATCAGCCTGTTACATTCAGTGTACTAATCAGCCCGTAGCAGTCCGTAAACTAATCAGCCTGTTACATTCAGTGTACTAATCAGCCCGTAGCATTCAGTATACTTATCAGCCTGTTACATTCAGTGTACTAATCAGCCCGTAGCATTCAGTATACTTATCAGCCTGTTACATTCAGTGTACTAATCAGCCGGTAGCAGTCAGTGTATTAATCAGCCTGTTACATTCAGTGTACTAAACAGCCCGTAGCAGTCAGTATACTAATCAGCCTGTTACATTCAGTGTACTAATCAGCCTGTTTCATTCAGTGAACTAATCAGTCCGTTACATTCAGTGTACTAATCAGTCCGTTACATTCAGTGTACTAATCAGCCCGTAGCAGTCAGTGTACTAATCAGTCCGTAGCAGTCAGTGTACTAATCAGCCCGTAGCAGTCAGTGTACTAATCAGCCCGTAGCATTCAGTGTACTAATCAGCCCGTAGCAGTCAGTGTACTAATCAGCCCGTAGCAGTCAGTGTACTAATCAGCCCGTAGCAGTCAGTGTACTAATCAGTCCGTATCATTCAGTGTACTAATCAGCCCGTAGCATTCAGTGTACTAATCAGCCCGTAGCAGTCAGTGTACTAATCAGCCGGTAGCATTCAGTGTACTAATCAGCCTGTTACATTCAGTGTACTAATCAGCCCGTCACAGTCAGTGTACTAATCAGCCGGTAGCAGTCAGTGTACTAATCAGCCCGTAGCAGTCAGTGTACTAATCAGCCTGTTACATTCAGTGTACTAATCAGCCTGTTACATTCAGTGTACTAATCAGCCCGTAGCAGTCAGTGTACTAATCAGCCGGTAGCAGTCAGTGTACTAATCAGCCGGTAGCAGTCAGTGTACTAATCATCCCGTAGCAGTCATTGTACTAATCAGCCGGTAGCAGTCAGTGTACTAATCAGCCGGTAGCAGTCAGTGTACTAATCAGCCTGTTACATTCAGTGTACTAATCAGCCTGTTACATTCAGTGTACTAATCAGCCCGTAGCAGTCAGTGTACTAATCAGCCCGTTACATTCAGTGTACTAATCAGCCCGTAGCAGTCAGTGTACTAATCAGCCCGTTACATTCAGTGTACTAATCAGCCCGTAGCAGTCAGTGTACTCATCATCCCGAAACAGTCAGTGTACTAATCAGTTTGTAGCATTCCGTTTACTTATCCCACAATGATAAAGTCAGAACTAAACAACACTTGAACACTTCTGTTATCGGTCACCCCTTGATAATATTGTCACGGTATTTCCTCTTTTCAGCAAAACCTTGAATATTTAATATATTGACTATTCGGCAGTCATAACGTACGTATTACAAGCCCGATGATGATCATGATGAAAGCGTTTAATAATAAAAGATATCATAAAGGCTAACTAGTATTAAATATTAATAAAAGGAAAGACATGATTATATATATACCCGTCTTGTATATTTAAATGTATGCGAGTTCTCGAAATCCTCCCCGTCATCACACGATCCATACTTCCCTCCGAGTCGTGTAACAGAAATCTACAAAAAATACAGAACCACAATCATAATGCTTTTTTATGTTACTATTTCACATATATATACAATTGACATATACAGACGAACCTGTGTCAGTGGTCACCCGATTTAAGTGGCAATACAAAAGAGTATGCAATTATAAAAATCATAACTGACTATTTGGTATTTAATTATCCTGTATTAAACATCCACCTTCTGTAAGTGCCCTTAGTTGATGCATCCCGTGACTAGCAGCTTAACACTGGATTGTCTGCATGTGGCTATACAAATATTGAAAAGTTGTAGTGGTCGACGGTTAGAGCCCCCGACTCCCGCATCGAACGTGTCGAGTTCGAATCTTGCGAGCTTCACAATCTCCGTATTTTGCCCGAGTAATGCCGGGTTAGTACCGAGGGAGCAGTCATCTAGTGTAATATATACAAGTTATAAGCTGTTGTATGACAATCGATGTAATTACAGTGAAACACGCTTATAACGTCTTTCTGGGGACCCGGAGATTTACTTCGGTATATCCAAACTGTGTTATATCCATACAACGAAATTTTTTTATAATTCTATTGGTATAACATTCGTTATAACATCTTGTTTTCACTAACCAGACCAATCGAAATTGTAAATTACGTTATAATCGAACATGTTTGCGTTAAAATATGCCTTTCGGGACCCAAAAATTACGCTATATCCAAATTCACTATAATCGTGTAGTTAAAAGATGAAATATAGAAGAACTTGGTCGGGGTATTAAAATTACTACGTACTATCCGATTTTTCGTTATATCCGAGTACGTTATAACCGTTCTCCACTGTACGTTCCAACTTAGGTAAATTAGTTAATTAATGATTTAAGCATGTTTGTTTACTGAAAGTGTATTGAATTTATTTCTATTGTACAGATACGATTCGTGTTTAATTTATGCAATAAACTTTCACATAAAAGAAAATGATTAGAAAAAATGAATTTTCATTAAAAAATCCAAGTAAAAATTAAAGTGCAGAAAACGTACAATCATATAAATATAATCATAGACGTACCATTTTGAGCCCAATGTCAGTTTCCATGGAAGCGGGTATAAACATTCCCTCATGTGCCGGAAATGGATACGTATTCCGTTCCTGAACCACAACCCGGGTACCAAATCCAGTTGTTATGCCTCTAATGTATTCATTCGTTTCAAGAAACAACACAAGCGAAAGTCCTATGAAAATATATTTATGACACTTTGTAAAAAACATGAGAAAGATATGGAATAAAACTTTTACTTGGTAGAAACTAAAAAAAGAAATTGATAATGCTTTTTTTTGTATTTGCGATTATTTATCGTCGCCACCGGTTTCCAATATGGGCGAATGTTAGTCATTTGATATTTCTGGAGGTTAGTGCATGATACAGAAGATGCCCCAGTAGCACTCCTGATTCTTTTACATGCCCGATGTAAAGCATCGTACACGGGACTTCGGTTTTTCAAAGAGTTGTCTGAAAAGATTGTTAGTACTGTACGTGTTGAAGCGGGGATCGAACCTGCGATCCCTGGATGACTAGTCCAGTGCGTTACCACTGGACTACGGATCCGCTACTATTGATAATACTGCCTCATGTTATATCTTATATAATATATCCTATACACGAATATCATCTTTCTGCTCTGTTTGTGCTTGTCCCTCAGTTTTGACATTGTATTTGTAACATCTATATTTATTGTCTTGACCATCTCATATTAAGGTTTATTTTGTGAATGGTCAAAGGCACTGTATGTGTACCAATAAACGTATAGTATAGTTTAAATGGATGTACAAAGGAATATACTGATATGTTTGCTATTTTTAGCATGATGATTATATTACCTTATAAAGGGAACTTCGTAATTGTTTATTCAAGTCCGTGGACAAGAGCCTAATCAGGTACGCTTTAACAGAAAACTGTAACCACAGGAGATTGTCACGAGTTCTTTCCCTTGATTGCTATACATAGTACATACACCATAGAAGGCATAAAGGGAGATAACTATCGTAGGGATAAGGGAAATTACTCATTACAATGTCCTGTGACTGAGGCTGCGATGATCCATTTTCTGTTTCCAGAAATGATAAAATCCACTATGAAAAGAAAAAACTGACAGGTCTTAATCTTATAATAACTTTTAAATACTAGATTGTCTGAATAAGGATTTCCCTAAAGTCACCAAGGAAACCAATACATATAAATATTCACAGTAAGTTTCTCACCTCCTGTTGGACCAGCATTTCTTACTTTGAAGCCATCTGATGATATTGCCCAACAATTACCGTACTCGGAGGTTTGGTGTAGTCTGAACATCCTTTACAACAAAGAATTTTAAATAAAGACAGACCAAACAAACTTTATTTGTAAATAATCACGGTTTTGATCAGTCACGTCAGAAGACTTTTGTTTAAATACACTTTCAAAAGTCATTGTAAGTTTCTCTTACGTTCCAAAGAGCCTCGCACATCTACCACATTTGTGTGTTTGAAGTTACGTTTCTTAGACATTTATTGCATTAAAAAATTCGATTTGTATTACATACAAAAAATTTCAACGATTGATATCATCTTATTAGGTCAATTTCTGAATTGTTAGCAATGCCAATGCAAACTTGTATACTTACTTTTGTGAACATCTTTTACCGTTAAATGTACATCCAACCAGCATGTCATCGATTTGATGACCTAAAGACGCTCTGTCTTTTCTGAAACAGTCAAATGAATCTTATATGCGAGTCTCAAAAGAATATCGATTTTGAAAAACCAACTCGTCGGAGTAATTAAAACGATGTTGACCATTTATTACCACAGACATAAGCCATATGGACGTCGGATACCCCCCTCTAGGACAAAACCCCAACCTGACACACCCCCTCCCGGACAAACGCCTCCCTGACAAACCCCTCCCGGACAAAAACCCTCCTGGACAAACACATACCGGACAAACCCCTCCCAGACAAACCCCTCCCGGACAGACACCCCCGGACAAACCGTCCCGGACAAACCCCTCCAAGACAAACCCCCTCCCGGAAAAAAAATTCCCAGAGAAGCCCCCTCCCGGACAAAATCCATCCCAGACAAACCCCCTCCCGGAGGACACATCCCAGACAAACACCCTTCTGGACAATCCCCCTCACGAATAAACCCATCCCGGACGAACACATCCCGGACGAACATATCCCGGACAAACACCCTTCTGGTCAAACCCCCTCCCAGACAAACACCTCCCGGACAAACCCCTACCGGACAAACACCTCCCTGACAAACGCCTACCGGACAAACAACTCCCGGACAAACCCCTCCCGGACAAACACCTCCCGGATAACACATCCAAGACAAACACCCTTCTGGACAAACCCCCTCATGGACAAAACCCTCCCGGAGAACACATCCCAGACAAACACCCTTCCGGACAAACCCCCTCACGGACAAACCCCTCCCAGACAGAAACCTCCCGAACAAACACTTCCCGGACAAACGCCCCTACCGGACAAACCCCTCCCGGACAAACGCCCCTACCGGACAAACCCCTCCCGGACAAACACCTACCGGACAAACACCTCCCAGACAAACGCCCCTACCGGACAAACACCTCCCGGACAAACACCTCCCGGACAAACACCTCCCGGACAAACACCTCCCGGACAAACACCTCCCGGACAAACGCCCCTACCGGACAAACAACTCCCGGACAAACACCTCCCGGAGAACACATCCCAGATAAACACCCTACTGGACAAACCCCCTCACGGACAAACACCTCCCGGAGAACACATCCCAGACAAACACCCGACTGGACAAACCCCCTCACGGACAAACCCCTCCCGGATAACACATCCCAGACAAACACCCTTCTGGACAAACCCCCTCACGGACAAACCCCTCCCGGAGAACACATCCAAGACAAACACCCTTCTGGACAAACCCCCTCACGGACAAACCCCTCCCGGACGAACACTTCCCGGACAAACACCCTTCTGGTCAAACCCCCTCCCAGACAAACACCTCCCGGACAAACCCCTACCGGACAAACACCTCCCTGACAAACGCCTACCGGACAAACAACTCCCGGACAAACACCTCCCGGACAAACACCTCCCGGATAACACATCCAAGACAAACACCCTTCTGGACAAACCCCCTCACGGACAAACCCCTCCCGGATAACACATCCCAGACAAACACCCTTCCGGACAAACCCCCTCACGGACAAACCGCTCCCAGACAGAAACCCTCCTGGACAAACCCCCTCCCGGACGAACACATCCCGGACAAACCCCTCCCAGACAGAAACCCTCCTGGACAAACCCCCTCCCGGACGAACACATCCCGGACAAACCCCTCCCAGACAGAAACCCTCCTGGACAAACCCCCTCCCGGACGAACACATCCCAGACAAACCCCTCCCAGACAGAAACCCTCCAGGACAAACCCCCTCCTGGACAAACAACTCCCGGACAAACGCCTCCTGGACAAACAACTCCCGGACAAACAACTCCCACACAAACACCTTTCAGACGAACCCCTCCCGGACAAACAACTTCCGAACAAACATCCACCCGGACAAACCCCCTCCCGGACAAACCCCCTACCGGAAAAACCCCTTCCGGACAAACCCCTAACGGACGTACCCCCTCCCGGACAAACCTCTCCCGGTCAAAACTTCTCCCGTGATATAACTGGTAGGACACCCCCTCCCCGTGAAAAATTTAGAGCGGACATTATCTCTATCTTACTAAACTGAAAAGAAATGGTAATTAAGTGCTTACATTAGATTTTAACTTTCTAGCTAAGTACATAAATATATTATTTATAACAGTATAACTGTTGTTTAAGCATGTTCATTTTTCAACCCCAGTAGGTGGGGTTTGTTCTATCCGTCAATATCTTTTATATTTTACATAATTTAAATCAGCGACGTCATCATTTGGTAGCTTACTTTTGCATCTTGTTCTTAATATCGGAATTGCGAAAGAAAGAAAAGTAGACGTTAGATTTCAATATTTTTGGTATTCAATGAAAGTCAAAAATATATCCCTGATAATAAACACTGATACAGGCTTTTGTCGTGGCAAAGCTCACATAATAAATAATAAATTATTTATTGTCCTATACGGACATAAACTGACAAAATGAAACTCATTTAAACATGAGTTTAGTGAAATATTTCCAAACAACCCGGCTCTTGGTATAGAATGTAGGGTTATTTGGTGAATTTAAAGAGAAATTGTTACATTTCATGAAATAAGAAAAACTAGCTTAAATAATTATAACGAAACGAATGTGACTAACTTTTTCACGTCCATATACAGATCAACGAATGCCTTTTGTAATAATGTGAAGTCGTCCAGCTCAGAATCAAAGTCGCCATCTTCTGCTTCTTCTTGGTAGAGGTTTTCAATATATTGTGATATATTCAAGTTTGCATAACTTCCGAGTTCTCGCTTCTTTCTGACCTGTTGAAAAGTAGACACTGATAAATACAATTGTTGTGTTGTTGTTTATATTGATTAACACAACCTAAAATAACACCAAATATATCAGGTTTTCAAACTCACACTGTGATGTTATAGACCCTTCTTAAAAAACGTTTTGACATTGCCCAAAACACAATGGCAGTCGGACCTAGTTTATTCGACAACCTTCTAACCAAATACTTGGTATCATCCGAAATAAAGATCAGGTTGTGATGTAACTTCTATGGCACATCGAATTGAAATGGGCTATTCGAAACTATATATATTATTCAAAAAGTTTGGACCCGATGCATTCGAATGAACGAAGTCCGACTGTATTTGATATGCAAAGTTTGCACCGCATATTTTGTAATGAAGTAATTACAATGACTTTGCACATGGCTTAATGGACAGAAATATGAATGAAATGCATTCCGCAAAATTCGACTTTGTGCAGAGATTGAGTTGTTACAGGGAACATCATATACCCATATCAATGCCTCCACACACAAAACAGCAGTCTACAAAACATTAACGTTGAAGAGGTGCAAGGGTAAACATATATGAGAATAGGGGTGTGAGGAATGGTCTGGCCAACCATAAAATAACTAAGGATAATTTAGGGGAAACAAGGGGTGAACTAAAATGTTGAATATTCCGTTTTGAGAACTTGATGTTACATTGCAATCTATCTTTCCATGCCTCAATTGTCATATCTTATTTGCACATGGTGTGCAAACGGAATCCTGATAAACTGGTAGAAGGGAGATGTGTTCCGTAATCAACACTATACAAGAACTATCTTTAAAAAGATGGTCGGTACGATCTTAATGAAGCAAATTTGTTGCAATCTGAAGGAACAGATTTGTCGTGCAACATAATTGAAAACAAAACAAACCAAGACAAAACAAAACAATGTCAAAACTCATTTCTTGTTTATTCGTTAATTGAAATTTGTGTAACGGATACAAAATGAATGTAGTTGTATTAGTTGATATACAGAATAATAGTGGTTCCTTATATTGTGGAGTTGAACAGCGGGGATTATCTTATATATACACTGTTCACTGATTTTTGTTTGGTGATTATGATTGAAGGAATTATCCACTTACATCAAACAACTACTACAACGTGTTCTCCTGAGCAATGCGATCCCTGGATTACTAGTCCAGCGCGTTACCAACTACGGATCCGCTACCCATATATACCACCAACGCTTAGCATTTGATATATTAAAGGTTTTTTAAATTTGCATATACATGTATTAAAGGCAGGTAATTCAACATACTGGTTCAGTCCGAGTGCTTGCTAACAGTATTATCGATACTAAATGGAATACAAATCATGAAACGCTCCCTGACTGATTTCGTCTTGTATATAAAAGGTACATGTACTTCACATCAAACACTTAATTTTCACGAACCTATCCCAAATTCAAAAAATTAGTGGTCGTGGTACCTTTGTGTGATGATAATTTGATATAAAACATATTTCATTAATGCTACGATACTTGGGGAAAACAGACGAGGAGCGTATCATATACGCTGACACCTTATATACAACGTGTTAACGACTTTGAAGGAATTGACATCATTGATCTTATGTTCAGAAATTTCAGTTTAGCACTGTATACGATGTATTTCGACGGAAAGTTTACGCGTTAATTTAACAACACAAAGTGTCGTGACAATTTGTCGTATAATTAAATAGTTATAAGCAAAAGTATTATATCTAAGCTTGTATTGTTACCTCATCTTAGCAAATATTAGTATCCCCGGGTCATATTACGCGAATGATACGTAACTGTGTATTAGAGCAATCCTGTTCACCTCCTTATATAACTAATGATATTTATTTATGCATGTTTATTTACCAGCGATAGCGTCATGACATAAGAAAGATGGGGAAGAAATATCTTGAAAAAAGATGGTCGGCGCAATCTGTAGCAAGCAAATAAAGAGCAATCCGAGGGTTAAGATTTGTTGTACAACATAAAACAAATGCCAAGATGTTACGAGTACTGGTCACTCGATTACTACTATAGTAACACCGATACCAGTAAGGGGAGATGACTTCGTCGGAGATGGGATAAAACTAACTCTGTAATCTGATTAGTCATATACAGTATAGTCTGTTTCAATATTGTTCATCAGTATTTATTGTATCGATCGTGAAATCACACATTCATGTTAATAAACCTGTTACATGTCGATTTATCTGATAAAAACAATACAAATGTTCGTGACTAGAATTTTCTTAATTTCAACGCCGGACAATTTGCCGAGGGATTGACTAACAAAACTACTCACTAGATTAATCTTGAAATATATTATAAATCTACTTTCAGACACAGTTGTTAAGGCAAACAATAGTATGTTCGTCTGGTTTTTCAAACATAATTGTTATGTTTACAATAATAAGAATAACACTTCTATCGTAATCAAAATGTTTGCTTTGCAAACATAGAACCATCGCAATAATAGTGTTCATTACTTTACTTCGGAAGACAAAATACATAACAATAAACAAGTAAATGTTTTTAGGTTTGGTTTTTAGGTGTTAACGTAAAATTTGATTGATTTACACAACACAGATTTGCTTATAGTAAAGCCGTGTCAGTACGGCTGCGTCGTAAAACATTATCATGAAATGAATTCTGTAAATTATGATTTCGGTCCTTTAGTCACATTTTAGTGTAATAAGAAAAGGCTAACAATATCTTCAATAACTATTTCTATATCGATTTAGATGGCTAGTTATAAACTATTTAAAAAAACCGGTTGTGTTCGTGATAATGTATACGTCATAAATTATACAGTTCATCCTTATACATGACGTTGGTACGTGAATCATCACCCAAGCTGAATTCAATCAACCTTTTCACAAATTTAGATTACAAAGATTTAACTGAAGGATTGCTATGCAATAAATCTTCGTTGTTTTTTTAAAACCATTCCCCATGAAATGTTATAATTTTCGAATTATTTACCCTCCTTTATCATAACCCGGGTATTCATTGAACCAAACACCGTAATCACGTGAAGCATGATCTAGTTTGTTTTCACCATAAAATTATACGGGTACACATATTTTCAGGTCCCATTTTGTTGTGAAGAGTTGCAAAATGGTATTACAAATGTTAGTATGAATGCACATATTACACAATGGCATAACGCTATGTCCAGGGTATATTGACTATCTGGTACAGGTCGAAACATGATTATATATTATTAACTATTTAAGGACATTTATCAGGTAGAACATTATTGTAAGCTACACATGTAACATCCGCGTAAATCAGAACTGGTCAATTACATAGTATATGTTTATTTCAATGAGCATACACAATTAATAAATGTTTACAACAGTTGAACATTTACAATACATGGTCAATGGCCACATTAATACTATCAGAATATATTATATAGTTTGAACAGTTCTAGTACAATGTACATGTAAATACAAAATGTGATACAAATCTAAATAGCGTTATTTTAAATATAATAACTTACCTATACGAGTATAAACATTGTACTGAAAAAAGCAGTATCTATAAATTAATTTAAATATAGTAGGACATAGGAAACGTGGACTACTAAGCTGCATAAGAGTATATTTATTCATATAAAATGTTCTGTTTCTCAATTCAAATGACTTGTAAGTATACATGGCAAGATTTCTTATAAAAGTTTTGTTATTTGAATTGATCAAGTCTGCATTTTTCCAATAATCTTTTTGATATGAACTTGACGAATTTCGTGATATATCATTATGTGGTGTCGCTCCATTAATGCGATTAATGGCCGGTACGAAAACATATCGAACGAAGAAAGAATCTGTCCGTGTTGCAAAAAAATGGCATGGGAAATGAAATGCATGTGGTTTTTAATTGTCCCACGTGTGAATCTGACATAGCTGCTCTGTTTGGCAAGGTATTTAGTCAAAGAATACAATCTGAAATTACGGTTACAAAAATAGGCTGATTTTGTCGAGATGCTAGGGTATTATCTTGAGAAAGTATTAAACAGGTACTAATTATAAATCACCACTATCTCCGTTCACTATATCCGTTATAGCCCAGCGGGTAAGTGATCATTATCCATATTGAACGTCGCTCTTCGTATGTCGCCGACGATAATTTACAGATTTGTACGAATACTAATGAGCAGCCGGTATACATTGTCGGACCGTATAGTAATATATTCTCAAATACAGTTCAATTTCTATGCGATGGATGTTATTGTACATTTCAACCCAACAGATATCATATTATAGGTAATGTTTGTATGCAAATCTTAAATTTGATATTAGTACGGGATTATATCTATCAGCACACATGGTTGAACCTTTTCCTTTATATTCCTTGGAAGTTCTAGGAATGTATCACAGACCTACTGACATTTTAGATAGAATAGAAAGTCAACATTATAAAAGTCTCGAATATGGCTGTTTTAGGTGAACTAGAACTAGGAAAATATCCAATATCTGTACACGTAGTGTGTAAGGACAGAAGTCTAAATAAGAAACAATCCTGGAACTATATTATGGTACATTTGGCTTAAGCAAGAAGAAAATGTAAATTTGTTAAAAGCTCTTTGTGTTATAAAATAAACTCACTTATTGATAAATTGGATTCTACTATTTAAAACATTTTTTTCATTTAATTTTAATTACCAGCTATGTTTAAAACCAATCAGAGACAGATTCATCAGGAATGGAGAACTAAATTAGGACTAATGTAAAGAATGCAACAATACTTGGATTTTAAAAACACTTACATTTGATAACAATACCTAGACATAATTCAAAATGGTTGTCCGAGAAAGCTGTTTCAAAGATTTAGATTATCAGTCCACTGTCTAATCATTGAAACTGGTCGGTACAATAATATTATACTTGATAGCCTTCAATAACAATACTTGAAACATTATGAAAATTGAGAACAAGTATGTTACTTTTTTAAATATTCTCGTTGCAGTAGAACCGTATAGATAACGTAATCATTCTATGGGGTTATTTTGGATTGAGTACCGATTGATTAAATGCATCTATACATCATTTTGTTGACCTTGTATACTTTCGTTTCGCTAAGGTCTTACCAAGGTTCTTGCGCAGTAATACAAATATTTTTTTTCGAAAATTAAATCATTCTGTCTAGATCTATTAAATCTATTGTGAAGTTGCTGTATATCTACTTACATTTTGGTCACGCCGTGGTATACTAGTTGTACTAGAACGTGTGCTTCTTGTTCTATTCGTCCTCTGTGCATTTCGTGTCGTAACTCCCCCACTACCAGTCGCACTAGAACGTGTGTTGCTTGTCCTAGTCGTCTGCTGTGGACCCTGTGTCGTAACTCCCCCACTACCAGTCGTCCTAGAACGTGTGCTTCTTGTTCTATTCGTCCTCTGTGCATTTTGTGTCGTAACTCCCCCACTACCAGTCGTACTAGAACGTGTGTTGCTTGTCCTAGTCGTCTGCTCTGGACCCTGTGTCGTAACCACCTCATAATTATCATCAAACTGATCAGGAACTAGATTATTCGGCAGCAAGTCATTCACGAGTTGTTGGAGGTTCGTTGCACCTTCAAAACGATCCAGACGACCTTTGTGCATAATATTTGTGTTACAAACAGTTACCTGAGGTAAAGGCAAGGTATCAAAACCGAGCGCAATGGTTGTTGTCTTTGGAAACGAATACCATTGGTCAAATAAATACCATAAATGGAGAAACATAACAGCCACGGCACCAAGTAGTAACACCGTCCAGATAATCTTTGTCCACCACATCTTTGCCATATTTATGTAAGAAACTCCTTGCATGGATGTTTTCTCGGAAAATCTGATAAACAACCGACGGAAACCTTTTCTTTTCCCGGTAGAATCTAAAGTTGCGTTGCTTGTTGTCATATTTCCGAAATTTCTGTTAACGACCGACTTAGATTTTGTGCTTAATATAATGATATCAATAATTCGTATAAATATCCAGATGTCACTTTGTACAGTTTATCGAAATACTCTTAGGCATAGGAATATAAGATATTTCGTATTTCGAGCCCTCACCGAAAAACAATGAAACACTTATTTCTACAGAGTTTACATACAATTCAACGTACAGAAACTATACCCAAATCCCAAAGGACGCTGCTTGAGTTGAGTCACATGTGTAATTGTTACGTAAAAGTATACAAGTTTACGTACTGTGCATGGTTTATATACGCGAAGTAAAACCAGAAAAAATAATAACTGTATACTTTCCACAAATCCACGATATTCACTGTATATTGATAAGTTACCACGTTGCTTTTAAACAGCTGAACTCGCTTATTACCTGTTAACAAGTGTCGAACAACAGGGTTATGCCTTCGGCTAAAATATATCACGCTAGAGTTACGTTAATAATAAACAAAAAAATGAAGTACATGTACATGTATTTCTTTACATCAACAACTCAAAAGTAAAACGTATAATTTTTACTGACTGAATTTAGAGACAACATGTATCGCAACACCAAGATGGTAAGTCATGCGTAGAAGTTATATTTATCCTTAATACAGACGTCAATGTAAGACTATTGCGATATGAACTGATCGGTACGAAGGATGGTAATAACTATTTGCAATGACGATGTGTAATCCATAATTCGTGTCAGACGGTATCGATGACTTGCGGGGAGAGGTGTTTTGGGGTACAGGTAGCCTTTCCTCTATATCAAAGATACGATCTTAAGAAAAGTGTATTTCTAAATACATATGTTGCAGGTTGTGATATTGATTGATAAGTCTACACAATGTTATTAAAAAGACGACTTTAGTCCGTTTTTGCCTATCAACCGTTTCCCAGATTTAACATAGCACAATATATATACTCCGGACTGGTTAACACAGCCAACTACATTTATCATTCTATAAAACTTCGAATTTATTGCCCCAATTATCATATGATTATTATAAATAGTGTTCGAAGGTGACAAGGTCACTACATGAATGTTAGTCAATTGTGATTATTTTGTTGCTTGCTTACCTGTATGTTCGTCGCTTGACTCATGTGTGTTGTTCAAATGCATGTAAACTCAAGTCTTCATCGTCTGATAAGCATAAGTGGTTTATGTTTTTGGTCTGTAATTTTGTTTATATGCATACTCATGTATTGAATGTCCGATTAATGTACATATTAATTTAATTTACATGCAATAAGTCATCTATGGTATCAATGTGAAACATTTGTCCAATATAACAGATGTCTTGTATATCCCCTATATAGGCAGACAATTCTATTTTGCTTGCACCATTTTCATTTATTTTTATTTGTCCCATTTGTTATGATTCTTCATTACTTTCAGTCATTAAGGAAAAGCTATCACCATTTCTTGACTTCCTTCAAAAGTACTCCGTACCTTCTACATCTGGACTTTAAAATTTGTCTCACCATCTTCTCATAACGGAGCCGACAAACGCACGTAGGTCCTTTAAAGCCCCATCACACAGAACTCGTTCTCACTATGTTCTGAAAAATGTAGCCGAACGTACTTAAACTGTGTGCAAACGGAGTAGACGTAGTAGCAACTTTTTACGGTCTGTTTACGAACTTCATGGACGGGCTCGGGCGGGTTTGATCGGGAATGGTGCTCCAGAACGTTGAGCCTGCTCAAAATTTCGGCCGACCATCCCGTCCTGCAATTAGACGGAGTGACAACGTACTTAAAACGAGATAGCCGTACTACGTACGGAATTGCCCTACTTGGATCGTACTATGGACGTGCTATGACGTGGTGCGGTCGGGCGTCAATTGGCAGTACGTATGCACACAGACCGGGTCCGTTTGTAGCACATTCAGCCCATTCACAGACAGACCCAGGTTCAACAATACTGTTTTACTAAAGGTAATGGTTAACTGCTTTTAATAATTAGTTGCTGCCCACTTATGCAATTTATGTGTATATGTTTGAACTTAATGACAACATAGCGGTGAAGTGTCATGTTAGCAAGCTGTTACACTGACAGCTCCAATTATGTAAATCGATGTGTGGTTATTATTTCGTATTATGGTTTTAAGTATGTTAAGTTCCCTTTTCCCAAATGTGCAGTTCCTTGTCAAATAGGATGTTTATGTTCTCTCCCCTTTTGGCCCGGGGCTACAGACGTTCTTGCCTTGTCCTGTGATGTATTCAATCCGTTCTATCCTTTCCCCTTGTTGTCCCCCTAAATTCTCCATGCGATGGTTGTTTTTTGACAGTCGTCCAAACCATTCTATGCTCCCCCGTTCCCATACATGTTTACCCATGCAACCCCAAGCCCCCAATGTTCCTTAGACTGTTGTTCCCTGGTGTCTGTGTGAGGGTCATTTTCTTGCTATGTGGCGTTCCTTGTAACAACTTAATTTCTCTTTCCTTACATTACATTTCATGTACTTTAAATATGTATTTGAATTATAGTTACTTAAATAAATATGAGAGAAAATAGACATTAACACCACCGGACAATCGCAAGCTAACATAGACACTTACATACGTACGGAAGGACATTTATGATCACTCAAATTGTTTTACAACCTTTAATTCCATCAAGTGATAAATTATACTAATTGTGTTTCTATGTCACTCATGTTGGTAAAAGGTACATATTTAATCTTGCACTGGTTTTAAACGGATCGTAAAAGTAATTATGTAAGCAACAACCGTATAAAATATGCAGTATGCATGCATTCAAAGTGTTAGGTCGTGCAAATACATATACACATGTCTATAGATTTGTATGTAAGAATGGATGGTAGACTTAACTTGAATTGATTATCCTATCCCGGTGTAAGCCTTCGATCGTTTAGTACTAAGGATTCCCCCGCCGAAAAGATATACATACATTTTGTCGCCGTTTTTATTGCGTTCGTGAATTTTATTATTTATTGCATTATTACTTATAATTTTGCATAATGCAGATTATAATTTTTTGACACACACAGTCTTAAATATAAATAATAAGCATGATTTCGTCTGTGCCATTTAGAGAACATTAATTGGGTCATTCATCTGTGCTTTTAGTAGGACATGTATGAAAATGGTCGAAACCGGGAACTAAGACGGAATGGGATTTTACTCATATTCTATATATGCGCGTATAGATGATGTCAGCAGGAAACAGTCTTTTTTTGGAGCGAACTACTGACACCGATGTCACGCCATGAATGTACGTTTGTGTCAGAGTTTGACTACAAGTGAGAAATTTACTATTTGCTCTCTAAAACAAACACACACATTATAAATTACAACAATGTCCAGTTATAAAATTAATTTTTTATTTCCAAAATGTGTGAATAGAATTGTTATTTCTCTTTTCTCGATTCTCTTTTGAATGTTTAAGCCCAGAAAGCAGATATAACCACGGTTATATCTCATACTTGGTTACTTTAAAACACACTACATACAGGAATGCTATGGCCGGATCAGTAAAATATGAATCTTTCATAAGATACTAGATAATTTCAGAAAGTTGTACTTTTTTACATTTAAAATTACCTTTGAGCTTGAATTTATCTTGACTTTGATATTGATACTGGCAAAATCATACCTAAATGCAGGTACATGTGTATTATTTCTATTTAACAGTAGAGTACATTTTATAATTTTAAAACTCTAGTATTTCGGATTTAGTGTTTTTAACGTTTTCTCAAACCTTGCAACTTTTATTTAAGACATTATGGACGCCATCTTGAAAACCAGTGTTGCCATGGTTACAATTCTGAACAAGTTTATATTGTACTCTTAGCTTGAATCTTTGACGCCATCTTGCAACGAGTCAACTTTAATCGTGACTGTTCAAATTGGAAAGATGGGACGAACATTGAGTTATACATATATGTATTTGTGATGGATATTGCAATAAATATTCAAGCGTTTTATTTGTTCTTTTTATCATTGAAGTACTAGAATAGTATATGCAAATAATTAAGCTATGCATGGGACCTAGGGCTGGGAAAAGGCGTCGGTCCTTATTGTAATCGGAGGGAATTCAGCTCACTCCAGCCCTAACTGTATCCACTTCCTCAGTCCAATGGGTTGGGTTTTGAAAATTATGAGGAGACGGAGACCACATTTCAAACACATTTCTGTCGAACACTGTCGTAATTTGGACATGTTATCCATGCTTTCTTGTTAAACGTCCAAGTGACAGCGAGCCTCTTTATTTTCAAGTAGCATCTGGGTTGACTGATTTTCCGACCGCAAAGAGGTTCTTAAAATTCTCCAAGCATGTGGACAAACAACATAACTGTAATTATTATATTTGATTTCTTCCCTCCAATACACTGTTCACTTTTAAGACTGAAAAGCTTGTCAGGCACAAAAAAATGTCCAGTTTCGTCAAACTAAGAGTCGTACCACACAAGTCATCGTTTCTTGACAAATGCTTCCACATTTTTCACCTCCAGTACGGATGATTGTTTTACACAATATCTTTCTGTCACCATAAGTATTCGGATTGTAACAGTTTAGTAAATCTGATTTGCTTTGCAGTATTTAGCACCAACATTTGATTTTGAATAATACATGGTTTCGCGTAGCCAATTTCAATTATACGTGCATAAAAAATCATCGGGAACTGATATTTATTTCGGATGATACCGAGTATTCAGTTAGAAGGATGACGAGGTCCGACTATATCTCATTAACACTCAACTGAATGTACTCACTGAACGTAACTACGATGTAAACAATTTTACATAACGCGAAACAGTATGCATCCCTAATTTTGTATTTAGCATTCTTAATAAGTGTTACTGTTTTTGACACCTAAACATAACTAATACGTAAGTCAACTTGTTTTAGATCGATGCCTCCGATGGTAATCATTCAATACTGATGACAGTCGGTCATACTTTAAAACTTAATGCTAATATTTCCCAACTAAAAACATCTCAAAATTCAAACCCAAATGAGCTCAAGGACGCATCAATTCCCGGCACAATATCGTAACAATGGTGCAATGGTACAGCATAATCAGCTAAGTGGTTGATGATTAACCTGACGTGCGCGTTTAACGAAATGCACGAAGGCGTGACAATATATCAAGCAAAAACGACTTGTTAGACGTCAGTTATATACTATACAAATAATCTGCAAGAAATTACTTATGTCTTCATTACATTATTAAACTCTGTTCATGTAATTGATTCAAATCTGACAAATAATAGTCGCAGCGGATTATTTAAGGATAACCACGCAAATCAGAAAAAAATGGTGGAAGGTAAAACTGTTGGTGTGCTTGTAGTAATATGTTCAATTGGCTTCGCTTTGTACGGAAATCACTTATTTACATCAAGACGTCTTGGTGATATAATTGTAACGGATGATATTAAAGAAGAGTATGATTACATCATAATTGGAAGTGGTTCAGCAGGTGCCGTTTTGGCTTCACGCCTCTCAGAAGACGACAAGTCGAAAATCCTTCTCTTGGAGTCTGGCGGACATTTTGATGAACACCCAAGCATTCACAGGCCTGGTGATGCAGCGGCTCTACTGCGAACTGACGTCGATTGGAACTACAGAAGTGAGACAGAGGATGGCTTCTTTTTGGGAATGGTGGACAATAAATGTGCAATGTCACGAGGTCGTGTTCTCGGTGGTTCGAGTTCAATCAACTATGCCGTTTACTGCAGAGGGAGTCCGTATGGCTATGATGAGTGGGTAACAAAATATGGATGCAAAGGATGGGGTTATAAGGATTTATTGCCATATTTCAAAAAGGCGGAAGACATTCAAATTCCTGAACTAAAAGGGTCCGAGTACCATGGCACTGGGGGGCCAATTGGTGTCTCCAATCCTACAGTTACTCCGCTTAGTGAATATTTCGTTGAAGCCGGAAAAGAAATGGGATATGAAGAACTGGACTATAACGGACCTGTGCAAACTGGTTTCGGATATCCACAACTGACAATAAGAGATGGCGTTCGAAGCAGTACAGGACTAGAATATTTAGGTAAAATTGGAAAGCGTGATAATTTGGACATAAGTGTGAGAAGTCACGTAACGAAAATTAACATCAATAAGAAGGTTGCTGAAGGTGTATTCTTTATAAAACGAGGACGAAAGAGGTATGTTAAAGCAACAAAAGATATCATTGTTTCGGGAGGCGCATTAAACTCTCCCCAGATTTTAATGCTATCTGGAATTGGTCCTAAGGATCATCTGCATGAATTAGGCATTGATGTGAAAGCTGACTTACCAGTTGGTAAGAAATTTGATGACCATATCGGAATGTTTCTCCATGCAACAATTGATAAGCCATTCAGTATAACAAATAACATTTATCAAAGTTGGTGGTCAAAGCTACAATACGCATTATTTGGAACAGGTCCTGTATCGTCCACGCACATGGAAGGTCAAGCATTTCTGCATGTTGATAAGTCCAAAAAAGGAAAGACAATGCCAGATATACAATTTATTCAAGCTGGTGGTATTATAAATGCCCCCTACGTGGTCAATTACAATGAAACAGTTGCAACTGAACACATGACAATTCCTGTAAGTAAAAACACGCACGGCTTTACCATACTCATGTATTTGCTTCAGCCAAAGAGCATTGGTAACGTGCAACTCAGAAGTAAAGATCCCTTCGACAGTCCGGTGTTTAACCTGAAACACTTTAGCGATAAAAGAGATCTCGATGAGTTACTAGCTGCAGTTCGATTGTTTGAAGAATTGGTTTCCACAAAAGCAATGAAAAAAATCGGCGCAAATCTGGAAATCAATAATTTGTCATTCTGTTCCAAACACAAGTATCCATCAGATGCATTTTGGGAATGTATAATTCGTCACATTGCCATAAACTTTTATCATGCTACGAGTACATGCCGAATGGGACCAAAAGGGGACAAGGATTCTGTCGTTGATCTTGATTTAAGAGTGCAAGGAATAAAGGGGTTGCGTGTTTGTGACGCCTCTGTTTTACCAAGGGTTCCAACTGGAAATACGAATGCCCCTACTATAGCTGTTGCAGAAAAGTTAGCTGACATGATCAACGGAAATGTTTAGTGGTTTCCATAATCTGATTGTATATGTTTATTGAACGACAGCTTTAATTGAGAGCACCAGTACTCGGCATTGTAGGTGATTAAAATTTGTTTGTTCCCAAGTGCTTGATATATATAATAACACATACATAAATATTACTGGATGACGAAAGAATTGCATTCTACAATCTTCTATTGCATTTTAAGCACCTGTGAATGAACGTGTATGCTCATCATACATGTGATTAGCTCTGTATCCATAAGACTGTACGCGATACCCAGTACATACCCAAGTCATGTCCCATGCGATACGCACATGGTGTATGCAATTGGGAATAAATGGTACATGTTATCTTGATTCTGTAACATCATCATTAATTGTGGGGACTAAGCATGAAAGAGCTCGTGTTTTGATTGATCCGCGAAGTATACACATCTCAATTAACATTAATATATCGTGAATTTTCATCGCAGCCGTATTGAATTCGCTTTTGCTACATGAGTCACAGCGGTGCATATGAAGGTTGTATATGAAGCGCGTTGTATAATTATGCTAACAATTGGACGATTTGATTGGTTAATATTTTAAGCGGAGAGGCACCAAACGGGGTGTCTCGAAAAGATACTTGTACAAGTCTTTATTAAAACATAATGCAAGAAGAAACGTATTAAGTGGATAATATGAGTTAGTTTTTCTAACAAAAAATTACACGATTTCTTTCAATTTCATAGTTATCAGTAATTTATAGTTGAAAGATACTTCTCTTCCCGTAGCGTATCCTCTCTGGCAAAATCAGAGTTCCGAAATAGGGCAATTCTTGTTACGAATGTTTCAATTAATGTTTATAAATTATTGCGCAAAATGTTATTTTCAGTTTATAGCAAACAGTGTCTTCTGACTATATACAACAACATTATAGCAATAAATAACATTTCGCGTGTCAAACTTTTGAAGACAATCCATGTTAAAAAAACTGAACAAACTACGCGAGAACTATTTGTATAGCGTAATAATTTATTCGTCGTTTTCAATGTAGAACTTCTACTGTTTTACTAAATTTCTATTTAACATACTGCAAGGCATTATTACATCTACGCAGTTTATCTTTTTCGGCGCAGTCGTACTAACATGGTTTTGCTATTTACATATCAGTGCTGTGTAAACCAATCAAATCTTACCACCAAGGCAATTTCTTTTCAACCGAACAACGTGTGTAACATTGACGTGGATTGGTTAACCTTTCGATAAAGGGTACGTTACCTTACCAAAATCCACCGAATTTCGGAGTGACCAGAAATCGTAACATCTAGGCATTTGATACGGAATAACAAAACTTCAAATTGCGCCCACCATCTTTTTTCAAGATATTTCTTGTTTAAAGATATTTCTTGTTTAAAGATATTTCTTGTTTAAAGATATTTCTTGTTTAAAGATATTTCTTGTTTAAAGATATTTCTTGTTTAAAGATATTTCTTGTTCAGTGTGATGTTAATCAGGCAAAGTCAACACTTATTAGTATGATTTCTATAGTAGTGATAATACATACCGTAGTTGTGATTTCATGGAAATCTTTGAAAGATCAACGGACAGTGCCACAATGGTCGTGTAATCGTGTTATGGTGTACATTTATGAACGCGATGTTTTATGTAACGAACTATTTTTTAGACCACGCATGCTATTATTGTTGAATATATTCATAAGTTTAAATAAATTAACTGGAGCAGATTTAATATTTGGTTGTCTTTATTTATTGACTCTTATAACATGTGTTCGTGCAATAACTCAAAAGCTTAACCAATAAAACGACATAACTTTGCGCATTTCAATTTGCGCCGGTCGTCTTTTTCAAAGATGTTTCTTGTTGCTAATATATATTGCAAGTACAAGTATTTATGCGTAGAATAAACACGCAATTATTAAATCGCACAGGTATGCGGTTTTTGTCAAAAATGATTGATGAATATGTATATACGTAACACTAGCCATGCATAGAAATATTGCCGAAAGCTAATTTCTAAATTTTGTCGTACGTGCAAATAACGACATAAAACACATTAAAGTAACGGCGCATGAAATTGAGTTTTCTTTACGTATTCATGTAATCTATTTCGATAATATTGTGCTATTCCTGTAAAATATTAACGAGTGTGTTTATAGTTTATATTATTACAAAGTTGTTAAGTAATGACAATACTTGCCGTACATTATTCAAGAATTCTTTTCCGAAATTCAGAATCTACATACATGTACTTGTACTTGTTCATAGTATCATATTTACATAACATTAAAATAAATACATGTACCTGATATTATTTTGCATTTTGCATAAAGTGCTATGAATGACCCGTTGTAAAGAGTTCAAGTTACCCCCTGTTCAAGTCATTCGGGGTAACCTGAATTCGATTTCATATTACCCCTGTGCAGTATTGATTAGCCCCTATCTGACTGAGCTGAAGTGATATATTGAAATCAAGGTAATTAAATCGAATAAACTTTGGCGCAGTGGTCGAGGGGTAGAGCGTCTGATTCCTGATCCGAAGGTCGTGAGTTCGAGCCCCGCGGTGGGCGGGGTTTGATCACGAATTGCACAATCCCTAAATTTGGCGCGAGTACTGGGTGGTAGCCAGGAAGCAGTCATCGAGAGTGATTAGTATAAGTTGTAAGAACTTGTTTCACAATCGATGTAAAATAAATAAATTTAAGCTAATGAAACTTTTGAAACATATACAATTGAAAGCTTGTCTTACACGGCAAAAATCCATTAAATGTTAATTACATGTTGTTACTGTTGTTATGATTGTGCTGGTGTTGCAGCTGTGTTCTTGTTGTTTTTATGCTTATCATTTTTATTTATAACCTTTGCTGTTGTTCTTGTCATGTCAATTTATGCAAGTAACACATGTCTAAATAAATATAAATAAGGGAATGAGGGGTAATCTGAAATCGTAGGGGGTAGCTTGAAATTCCAAGTACGAACAAAAGACCGGTATGAAATATTACTGTTGAACAAATACGCTAAAATAATTACTGATACAATCTTCCATAGATCTTGAGACATACTAAACCAATTAGAGCGTTTAAGTATGTTCGACTGCAGCAAGTCTGAACTGCAAACTATATTAGACTCAGTATATGATTGATGCAGACGATGGAGAGTTATAATTAAAACTGAAAAATCGAAATGTGTTCATTTTAGAGACTGGAGATCAATCCAACGTGAATATGTGTTCAAACTTGACGAAACAGTCAGTAGTTATACATATTTAGATGTGATATTCCATGAAACCCAAAACATTACAAATGTACGTATTCTATTTTTTTATGTAACACCAAACATATCCATCTTTCATCCACATGGCTCTGAAATAATGTCTATATACTCAACGAAGCAAGAGGCAAAACGTACAAATCGATTAGACAGTAAAATTGTTTTAATGTCGCAGGGTTCTCAAAGGGAGATCACTTCGAAGTAAACTGGAATATCACTGGAAACACTTCATTATGCTGATTTTGAAAGCTGATTTTGAAAGCAAACTTTAGAATGCTGTTAAATGTAATATTTATAATCAAAAATAGATATCACGTATCTTCCAATGTCAGCTTGCTTATAATAGGAACAACTATTTGCATTTTAAGTTGTAAACTATAAGCGCAACGTAAATATTCGAGGCATCTCGGCTGAAGAACAAAGGACATCTTGTGCTGATTATGTCACACATGCGGTGAAAATGAGAGTTTCAGATATTCCGAATTCAATTTCATTTGTATATCGCAATGTTCACTGCTAACGCACCGTGTGTTCAGTCAGATACATCGAAACCTCTGGCACCAGAATAACACAGTAGACTTCAAGAACATTTGTCTATTCTATCCTCAATGTGTTACAAATGATGTTTGCTGTTTTTTCTTGTCTACTTTTAACAATTAAGCCAATGGAAAAAACCGATATTAGATATAAATGCCAAAAAAATACATTCGGAGGTATGTCGAAATTCCATACGTTTATATCGCATGTAGGGGGAGTAATTACAGAATAAATTGTGACAGTGTAGTCATTCTTTTGGAATAATTACCTCCCTTGATCCGCATTTTGGCTAAGGTTAGGTAAATCCTCTTTTCTAAACAAAATATGAACAGTTTACAGTAATGTTTTATGTAATGCCTATAAAATGGTTTGTGTTGGATACAAGTACAATAATATATCCGGTCTAGAAATCCGCGGCAAACTATAAATGTGATTATACGGCTTATATTATGATTACATAATTATAATTGTTTATGTCTTTATGTTCTCATTACATGCAAGATTAACCTAATGATGCAAGAATTCATAAGAACTCATAAGCCTTATTAGTTATAATTTTATACAATACATGCTTGTGTAACCCGGTTGTGACAGATTAATCTGTCATAATCCTTGCTAATAAGATTACTTCGTAAACTGATTGCAACAGGGATATGCTGAAGACAACTTATCTGATTTGTCATTTTTCTATTCCTTGGTTGTTTTATATCAAGGTCTTGAGTCATTTGGCAGTGCGCGAGTGTGTGCGTGTGTGTGTTTGTGGGCATGCGTGTGAATATACGTGCGTGGGTTAGCGCACGCGTTTGTGTGTGCGTGTCTGTGTGTGTGTCTCTGAGTAGGTTTCATAGTACTTCGTTCAACGTTTCTTTGTTATTACGTATTTTATGAACATCTACATGTGTTCAATTGCTGTTTGAAAGCAGGTTTTCACCAATGTGACGTACAAGCCCGTGGACACGAGTGTCTGTAATATGTAAACATGTTTAATTGGTGTAAATACACATGTCACTCTAGTCTTATGTACAGGTCAACCCAGCAATACGAAACAATGCACTAACAAAGTACCCGGCTTCGTCCCCACAATAAAATATGTTTTAAATGAAAATACTGCGCCATTTACTTCCGAAATACTTCAAAATTTACAACGCAGTCACGGTTCAATTCTCGATTTCTATCTATACATTATTTGCGTCATCAAATTCATTTACATATTTATGTACATGTCAAAGACTAATCAAAACACTATTTAATCCACGATTAACCTATTTGATACAAAAGCTGATGAAGTAACTGTTTGCTATGATTTACGAGTAGTGTATAAATTCCTTTGTCCGGTCCACACAAAGTACGTGTCTTTCCGTATTTATCGCTACAACTCTAACAGAAGTTACCCTTTATATCCCTATTACAGCAGATATGTCAACAGTTTATCACTTACATGGGTACAACACTGTACGAGCTGTCAACGACTTTTATTTACCCGTGATATAGCACCTTGCAGCATTTACTTCCGCCGATTTATTGATTTCTATTTCATTGATTTTACGTATACATGGACTCGCTTCGTTGGCTTGAAATTCTTAACCGTCTACGGTTATCAGATCTGTAAAGTTTGCTTTAAACATGACGTGGTTTTAACATACAGCATTGATAGATTATTAAAAGAATGAACTGTGATGGTCGAGCGATCACAAGGTTAAAGGATTTACACAAGTTTTTAAAAATATAGATTGTTAAAAGGAAACTGTTTTAGTATAACGTATTATACACAGTGAATTCGATTATTTATTATATGCGATCGTTTTGGATTAAGTTTGTGTATTAAAATTACGGTAAGCAGATATACTTAAATCATTGTGTTATAAGGTACGGGTAGGAATTTATTCGGATTTAAACTTATCCGTTGTGTGGATACTTAAAGCTGTACATGACAGGAACATACGAATGAAGCGTTAAACAAACATTCAACAAACATTAAATAGGTCGGTGTTCCCAGGATAAATCAGTCTTGAACATGTTATTGTACAACGACAGATAATGAAACATACATGTAGTAGTTCTGTTTAAGTGAAAAGGCGAATAAAAACTTCGATGTTTTCTCGACAATCGATATGGCTGTCATCAGTGCCGGATCAGGTTCGAACCAAGGACGTGAGGCGTACGGTGAAGAAAGCACAGCTAGCGAGCTGGCGTGGGAAGATAAAGTTCGAACACTGAAGGATATAGTAACAACTGCGAAATATCCGTGTATTGTTAAAGTGAAAAGTGGGGATGTGGGTAAATACAGACCCGATGGCAAGACGTCTAGACCCGATGCCAGGGGTCAGGTTGACGAGGATGTTTTACATGTCATAGAAATGCGAAGACATAAAATGGTTGTGTGTGTGAAGCTACAATGGGACAGACGGACAGATGAACATACAAAAACTGATACAGTTACGGATATAAATGTCACACAAAAAGGTGGGTTCTATTTTGGTCAAATGTATTAACCATCAGCCAACTGTTAATCATCCCTGTACTCTGCCTCGTAGAACATGGACGTGTACCCAAAGTACCAATTGGGAGGGGGTCTGTATTAGGGGGTACCCGGGGACATATGTAGTATCCGGTACCCGACTAATTCAGAAATAGTGCTGAACTATACCACAGTTGGGTGAATGTCATGTCCATACATTCATTTAACGATTCCACTTGTTGTTTAATAAGGACAGATATCATCTTGTAACTGTTAAAGAGTAAAAAAACTTCTCATGCAGAAAGTTTTAATTCAGAAACACACTAGGTGCGACACGAGTGGGTGCAAAATGCGTCATAACATTCTATATCTCTGCATGTGGGTTTAATGTTGATAATACACTATTGAACATTTACATTATGACATTATGATAATTTTATTTATGATTGTCAACGAAATAAACAAGTTTTCGTATGTATGCGTCGATCGATCGTTAACATAAGATTCATTGCATTTTAAATGTAAATATTACATAAGTGTAACCGACACAGAGATTAACTTCTGTAAGGTATTTAATCTTTAAATATACCAACCCAGAGATCATGGTAAGCTTGATTACAAGTCTACAAATGAACACAATTATATTCGAAATGTTGAAAGTGTATAATCTCCTTGTTTAGTCAAGCATTTATAATGCATTACATGTATACGTTACTGTAAAATATCCACTACTATGACTTTCGTAGATCAATCATAATCTGATGAATTATCAGAAATTCTATCATTTCTATCAGTGTTCAATTGTTGAAGATGCCATGAATTAAACGCCATATCAAATATTTACCAGTATAAACTTAAACAAGTGACTGACGGCTGAATTTATCTCTCGTCTGTTCATTGGATGCAGTGTCTATTGTAAATAAACGGATGGTCTTTCAAATGCAATTTTTTTCCAGCATCCAATGCAATTACGACTTTGAAATGCAGTAATTATAAGCACGGTATTTGCCTATAAGTTACGTACCTATGACAACTCACGGTATTAATATACATTTCAGCACTTTCTTTTTGGTCACCCTGCGTTATTTTGATAAAAACTTTTATTAGAAGATTGTTTTTGTTTATGGTGTGAATGTTGGGTTTCAAAAGATTGGGTAATAGGACAGAGTGAAGTAAACACATGTAGTTAATTTATGTTTCGCTGTAGTTGTTTTAAAGAAATATGACAATAAAAGAAGTGACAAATTAAAAACGCATTCTAATACAGTTTCGTTTCAAATGTCAATGATCCTTGATGACATATTCTTGTTCATTATTGACTTACTTGACAACTACAATCAGTCGCTTATAGGGTAAAACACGAAATACATGTACACTTGATAACATTTAATATTCGCGCATTATTGTTTAATTACCACTACAAAACATTAATTATTTAACATGTTGAAACAAATTGTTTACGCACATTTATAAACATAACAACACATAATGGATATACCTTTTCACGCTTAAATGCGAATATTGAACACGTGGTCGCTAATTTATGTTTTAAATATTTATTCTTTATTTCCGTCTCAATATTTTGAACAACAATACATACACATATTCACAAAGATACACACTACCATTCACATTGCACTTATAAAAGACTATAAAACATAGTGAAACATACATGAACATTCATACAACACATTAAATTATTACTACATAATTAAATGTATATACAGTTATAATAAAATAGGTAAAACTATGCGAAATCACAATTAAAATGTGAGAATAATATTCACATTTAAAAAGAAAAATGTCTGTGTTTAAGTATATCATAACAGGTTTTGGCACATTAAATGCACAGCGGTCGTTTGGACCAGAAAAAACACTTACCATCTTATTTTAAATATTTATATTAACATGGCCAACATGAGGGAAAAGTCTAGTAAGCCGTATTCGGTAGCTTCAAGTCTTCTTACAATGTGTTCAGATATCATTCAGTTCTGATCACAATTCAAATTGCTACATTTTATCAATACCAAAAAGTGCAGCTAATGTAAAATTGAATGTCTTAACAGGAAACAACTATTGAATGATTCTTTTATGAAAAAGCACAATTGGGATAGCATTATTTTCACAGCGCTTTTGTTACAAAATAGAAAACATCGGAGTGTATCGTAGTAATTCGTCACACAACGATCCGTTCATTATAAGCTATTATAGTCGACTCCGATACATCAATAGAACTTGTTTGTAATTACTGCAATAATGCTACATTTATCAATACTCGACATTGTCATGGAATAACTGTCATTGTAGTCGGTGTGTAGACTAGACATGTGTAAATGTTTCACTAATCAACAGGCGCTAAACACAATGATTCCTTCCACACAAGTTCACTAACAAACAAGGTACACAATAACACAAATACGGTCCCAATTAAAGGGCTGATATTAGTATAGAATTATTTCTATATGACTCTGGTCAGAACAGAACAGAACGTATAATAAAAAAATATATAGTCCTAATACACACAAAGTTGTCACATGATTGCATAGAAAATAAACTACAAAATGTTGCAAGTTATGTGAACAATTATTCATTTACAGTAGAGGATGAGCAATATAAATACGTAAGTTTATAAATAAATGCATCAGGTTATATGATTCAATACATCATTTCTCACAACTAAAGCTTTCGTGTAATATATTGCTAATTTGCATAACTGATTTTAATTTATCAATTGTAATAAGTCTAAGAATTTAAACATGTTTACATGTATTACACACAAACAAGATCTTTCTCGGAACTATCCAGACTGGAAAGAAACAAAAAACACCCATATATAGATATGATCCTTTCCGGAATGTCTGAATGTATATGGCTTTAGCGCCTACCATTTCGTAAACAATACTTTCAAATTGTAATAGATCTGGTGCAACATGATTGAACGATTCTTCAAATGCAGACACTTGTCTTTATTGTATTTGGCTGATGAGTAGACTCTATTTGCACATGTTTGAATATATTTATATAGTTTCGGATTTGACGGGTCAAAAGAAGAAGGGGGCTGATAATGTAACATAAACTTAAATATTCGGCGAAATCTTTAAATAATTTGTTCATAAATTTAAAAAAGTTCAAGATCAGGTTAATTTGTTTGACTGACTTTAATCAAGTCTGATCACCATCCCCACATCCAAATCCTTATGTTGACTAATGTCCGTCATAGTACATAAATTTATTAATACCATTTGTTCACATGTAATTGCAAAATATACTGTTTGGCAATCTGTGTTTGAAAAATGAAAGTTCTGTTCTGTTCTGTTCTGTTCTGTAATGCAAGAATAGGACTGACGCGTAAGGCAAAACTTTGTCCGGGACAATAAAGCAGATTTTTTAAAATCTAAAGTGGTCGAGAAGTTTAGATGTTTGACCACATAAAGTTCTAGTCGGTGGTGTTAATGTGTTTGAAGCATGTTTAATTACTTGGGTGTATTAATTACTCATTAACCAACACTCACATGAAATATTGCCGTATCCATAACATACGGAATTTGGCCTTTGATATAATAGAACGCAACATTAAAAATGGAATCTATATGATTATATATATAAAGTACATAAATAATTCAAACATTCGCTGTAAGACTTTACACAAATACTGAATGGATCAGTAAATATTATCATAACAGGTAAACATAGAATCACCTTTTTCAAACATTAAATATTATGAGAAAATATTTTGAGCATTTCATCCGAAAAGGGAATACGAGATTATTAGGAGTTTTATAACTGCATGTATATAATCCAATCAATATTACTACAAAGTTAGACGAATTAAAGGTATAACAAGTGAATATTTACGATTTACTTGCTCGTTTCGTCTATAATTGTATTTTGAAACTTTGTCATACAGCTTCGTTCAGCACACTGTCCGGAAACGTTGCAATGTATTTTGTGACTTTTGACCGATCTCACTTTTATAACGGAAGATATATTTTTAGCAACATGTTCCCTCATAACTAGTTTTATGGTTGAGATAGCTATACACACTTCTTGACTGTTTACGACATTTCTTCCACGTTGTTTTTTCCTTAGGGTATTATCATTCTGTATCAATAATCAATGGTGATGAACATTATAGTACGATCAATGTGTAGACATGACTTTAGATGATACCCTTATCATAGTCTGCTGTTCGCTTACATTGAGATCAACTTCGAGGACATATTGGGGTGATATTGGTTTCGGAGCAGATACGTCGATGAAGAACAAGATATTAAACAATACTCAACCCATTGTTAAACAAGCCTGGGGTGACTGGCTCAAACACACACAACACTTCAGATAACGTGTTGTCTGTATGCGGACTAGTGAAATATTCTCAATTTTCAGTTGATCAAATGCCTTTGTGTATATAAAACATATACGTACGTACACATATAAATAGATGATAGATGCGTTTATTTTCAATATCTGTAGGCCAACGGCCCGTGAGATAGATACATATCAATACACAACATAGTTGTAAAACATGACAACAGCGAAATATAGCAATACGATGTCATGCATATATATCATCAATACATCTCAAATTAAAGTAATAGAATATGAGCGAATGCTTCTTTTCATTTTTGTATATTTAGTTACATACATAGATACATACGTACGTACATACGTACAGACCTTACGGGCCAAACACCCGACTTCTTGTCTACTTTAAAAACGATTTGACGATACAATGAACATGATGCACATAGATTCTATATGGAACTTTCCTACAGGTGACCAATGCGACAAGTCAACGACATTAAAACGATTATTTCAAAGTATAATGATAGAACAGCGTTAACCTGCTATTGACATGAAGCTAACCATAATTATGCGTACTTTATTTACTTATTGTTTCAAACTTTCAAACAATAGCTGGTACTCTCAGTCTAATTTACAGATTTAGCCAAAGAGTGAAATCTCTTCCCCCACTCTCTAGAACAACCAAAGTAACAAAGTACTTATTTGATTATCATCATCATCATCATCATCATCATCATCATCATCATCGTCATTAACTCTAACAGCCGCTTTCGTCAGAATACCACAGAGCCGTATGCACACACAGACTGACAAGAATTTTGCTAAGTATTTTGTTTAATGCGTGTTGCTAAGAAATTTATAAAATAGCAGTTCACCTCGCACCTGTCCAATGTAAATAAACCTTGTTGTATCATACAATGTTGACCAAGCCATGTCGAGTCAGTTAACATATTGAATAGATACCAAACATTCCTGTAAACATTAATTTTACATTGACTATCAAATGTACACACACTTAAATGACACGTGGTCTCAACATGAAATTTATTTTATACCAAACTCTTACTAAATTACAATATCGTGGGAACACCTAGATAAAATTAAATTTTGGTTATTATTCACTTCAGAAAGTTAAACATTTCATGGGTTTGAAATTAAATGTGCTCAACAATAGCCAAATTAACAACGAAAAATACAAAATAGGTTGATATAATGGGTATAGACTCGGCAAAACATACATTTCTAAAGTGTTTATGACTTGTAGCGTGAAATGCTACCGCCTAGTTGATACCGCCCAGTCCTCAAAACGTTACATCGTCTCCTAGCAACCCACTGAATGTCTGTCTCTCTGTCTGTCCACCGAGTTTGTCACACGTTAAGTGCTATGCCACATTTGTAAATATTGGCTTTACTTGTGATACGTAGTTTTAGGTTTCAATATCACCTCCTTCAAACAAGCACTACATGTATAGTAAAACCTGACCTAAATACCACCTCAATAATAATACCATCTCAAAATTAAGAACACAATTTTCGAGTCCATTTCACTGACTTGCTCTCTATTCAACCTCAATAGTCAGACCACCTCAAAAAGAAGGCCAGTCTTCAAGGGTCCCAAGGGTGGTCGTATTATTGAGGTTTACTGTAGATATCTAATGAGAATGCATTCTTACAACAGACCCGGCACGTATACTGATATAATTGCTATATTGTTTAACAATATGAAAATATTATGTTGATTCGACTTAAGAAAACAAGAATTAGATAAACAAAATATCCAGACACATAGAACGTATTATGTGTAATTGTATCCGTGTATAAATGATATCAAATGTCTGCTCTGGAATCTGTTTCACGCGTATTAGGGTACTTTCTGGGTAATCTTAACACGATTTGTTTTAATTTGATTTCCTTTTTTATTGGGAAACCACGATGAGATATATGAATCGTTGTTTGAACGTAGTCAATTAGACTAAAATTGATTTCCCTTGGTTAAGTTTTTCAAGATAGATGGCGCCTCGTTCGCACGAGAAACTTACGCTCAAGCCGCGCCTAAGTCATACTGCCTTGGAAACGACTAGCAACAAGACGTTATTATTTTATTTCAATTTATTATACAAATGACAATGTTAGTATGGAACACAACATTTTCAATACCACACGAAGTAGAAAAAACTCGTGATAATAATACATATATGTAACAAGTATTTGTAGAACCGTACGAAGTTGAGATGTCTTTATTTATTTATGAATTGCTGTAAAATGAGTTGGTATGAAAAGTAAAAGGCTTACAACAAATTAATGTTTGTTACTTCTATATAGTTATCGTGGATGGTGTAATTACGGGAAATTGATTTAATCTTCAACAATGCATAACGCATTTATAGGTGATACTTTCACTTCTACATTATGAATGTACATGTAATGTACTGTTCTGAAAATATTGTATGTATGACGAAATGAAGTTGTTCAACATGTGATGTTGTCTGCTAACATAAACTGTAGTTTATTGAACTATTTGAATGTACGCATCCACTAACTCGTCTATAGAAATTTATACACTTAATTTTATGAATTTAGACTGCGAACTTAAATGATATGTGTACATCATAACATTTTAATATGTGGATCAGCAACACTCATGTCTTAATTATGACACCATGTTACGTATGATTGAATTAGTTGTATTATGTATTAGTTGTACACACAAATATGTAAGGAATGTTGACTTTGTATCCCTTTAATAGATTCCTTGTGATGACAACTAACCCACGTTAGCATAGGACCTTCATATGTTCTCCGTGTTGTGTTAAAACCAGTATCATGTGAAATTGACCGGGTGATTGTTTTCTGACTTTTTACCGAAATATGTGGTGAAATTTTGTGTCAATTATTGATTTATGACATTTTTGCATTGTTACGAAAATAAAAGAAATTGTTAAGATACACATTTTTATGTTAGGTCGGCATTGATACAAACATTTTATAACATTAGCTATGAATAGCTATTTGACCGATTGTTATATACGACGTTGTATTGTCATTTACCAAGCTTATTAAAACTACACTGCGATAATGAGTGAAATTAAAGCTATTATATATCGGACTAGTCGTCTGGTAAGATTATCGGAAGTTATGACTATTTAAGATATAATAATAGATTATGGTGTTCAAATACAAGTTCAAGGAATGAAAAGTCTGACATGGGTTGAAACACGTGGTCATGGTATCAGATATTCTGACCAGTATTTACACCAAACTCATGTATTATTGTTGTTAAGTAAACTAACAATTAAAATAGTCGATCTTGTCTTCTGAATATACGGAATATATAGTAATATTGTGTATTTCGTTTTAACAATTAAGTCACGTTCTAAGGTATGCATTTATTCTAGTGATTTGAATCTTGTACGGAACCAACACACCGCTTGATCCCAGCTTTGTGATTTAAAGCTGAACATTATAAACCAGACATACAAACCAAACACTCGCAAATTTCAAGTGATATTGTAACATAAGTACTAAATCTTGTTACAATCGGATCGGCAGGATTATATCCTGAGTGATTAACGTAGAAAATAAATAGTGTATATACATCTATAAAGCTTTTATCCTATACATTTTGCCAATAATTGTCCTTGTGAATATGTAAATGCGTTATGAAAAACTTACTTTCTTCATAAGAAGCATCAATTATAGATGACAAAAGTTTGAACATTAAATGTCATTTGAATATGTTTGTGAGATAGTCCAACATTAAATATCACGTTAATCTTATGCTATACTTTGTCACTGTAGTAGACTATTACTTTTCAATAACTCATTCCTGTATATCAATATCAACGTATCATGGCAGCTTTATCAAAGACATCTTTATCGGACATTTGAAGATATATCATTTTGACTTGTCCGACATGTTAGGCTATAGTTGACCTGGATCATTTATCACTTCAAGTACCAAACATCCCGACTTACTGACAGCTCCACGTCAATGATACATAATTTATATTCATTCAATTTGTTCAGCTGAAGCATACAGTCGAACCTCGTTCATTCGAATTCATCGAATAATACATGGTTTCGAATAGCCCATTTTGATTCGATGTGCACGAGAAAGCAGATCGGGGCACGTCATTTATTTCGGATAATACCGGGTACTCGGATAAAATGTTGTCGAATAAACGAGGAACTGTATACGAGTATGTATATATTGCTTGTTGTAGTCTAAGCGTTGACTACATGAATACTTGCTATAACGATTAAAACATGTAAGACGTTTCAATGTTGGAGCTGAACAAGTTGAAACAACAATATAGTTATCTACTCAGATAAATGTTCAAGTGTTCATCGGAAATGGATGTCTTCTAATGTCTAAAAAAGGAGATTTATTAACATGCTGTTTAAACTGTGTGTGCTATATTAAATGATATCACCACTTTAATGATTAAGCAATATCAGCAAATGTTCTGCTATTTGAATGACTTGCCTGATAAGCAGAATGTTACGGCAAACTTTATCATTCATTGTCAAGTCCATTGTTGAAACCATGTATTCAACGGATACGTTTTGAACAATACGAGTAGATACTTGACCATGTGCCATCACATTTAAAATGATCGTGCTTTAAATATTATCAGAACTCCTGTTCAATTCATGATTGACAATAATGATACTATTTATAACCCCCAATCAGTCTTGAATTGGTTGACAAAATATTTCGATAAAACTTCATGTTCGAGCTATCAGCGTATTTAAGGCGCACACAATGTTCTATCATGACCGAATTAGTTTCAACATTACGACTTAATTTATTTCATATTCTAAATAGCATTCTAAGTTTGTATATTTTTGTTTGCCAGCACTGACATCTTAATCATCATGTCCAATCAACCAAAATAACATGTTTGTTATTTCTGTTTGACGTAACTATCATATTTGCATCTTTGTCCCAAACTAATATTTATTATATGTTACGCCTTACCGCTGATAATACATCACAGGTATATACTACTCCTTTGAAGGTTACAAGCATGTACTTAATTCAAAAGCATTGAAATAAATTTAACATGCATGAAACAACATGCATTCTACACCTGTGTTAACCGAGTATTATATCATACATATGTTTGTGTAAACACTTTACCATAAGCGGTAGACGTTAAGCGAACTTATTAGAAAGGTAATTGGGTGCATCAAAACGCATATATCTTTGATTTGCATAAATGTCTGATAATGGGTACATGGGAAAATATTCTAATGTGAAATATGTAAACCTCATTTACTGAAAATGCAATTTATCGAGTGCATATTTCTATGTATGATGATTGAAAGTTTCGTTTACGGCTATCACAGTCTCAGATTAACGGCAAACGAATAAATGCGCAACAAGTATTGAATGAAGATAGTTAGATTATTATATACACTTTGATTTCACGACTTAAATACAAATCATGTGCTTTTCGATCTCTGTATTAAAGACACCTATAATAATAATCTCCGTGTTATGTATCATCTCTGCGCGGCGTATCATCTCTGCGTTACATATTATCTCTGCGCTACATATCATCTCTGCGCTACATATCGTCTCTGCGCGACGTATTATCACTGCGTTACATATCATCACTGCGTAACATATCATCTCTGCGTTACATATTATCTCTGCGCGACGTATCATCACTGCGTTATATATAATCACTGCGTTACATATCATCACTGCGCGACGTATCATCACTGCGTTACATATCATCTCTGCGTTACGTATCATCACTGCGTTACGTATCATCTCTGCGTTACATATCATCACTGCGTAACGTATCATCTCTGCGTTACATATTATCTCTGCGCGACGTATCATCACTGCGTTATATATCATCACTGCGTTACATATCATCACTGCACGACGTATCATCACTGCGTTACATATCATCTCTGCGTAACATATCATCACTGCGTTACGTATCATCTCTGCGTTACATATCATCACTGCGTTACGTATCAACCCTGCGTTACGTATCATCACTGCGTTACGTGTCATCACTGCGTTACGTATCATCACTGCGTTACGTATCATCACTGCGATACGTTTCATCTCTGCGTTACGTATCATCACTGCGTTACGTATCATCTCTGCGTTACGTATCATCACTGCGTTATGTATCATCACTGCGTTACGTATCATCTAGGCGCTACGTATCATCACTGCGTTATGTATCATCACTGCGTTACGTATCATCACTGCGTTACGTATCATCACTGCGTTATGTATCATCACTGTGCTACGTATCATCTAGGCGCTACGTATCATCACTGCGTTATGTATCATCACTGCGTTACGTATCATCACTGCGTTACGTATCATCACTGCGTTACGTATCATCACTGCGCTACGTATCATCTCTGCGTTACGTATCATCATTGCGTTACGTATCATCACTGTGCTACGTATCATCACTGCGCTACGTACCATCACTGCGTTACGTATCATCACTGTGTTACGTATCATCTCTGCGCTACGTATCATCTCTGCGCTACGTATCATCTCTGCGTTACGTATCATCTCTGCGCTACGTATCATCTCTGCGCTACGTTTCATCTCTGCGTTACGTATCATCTAGGCGCTACGTATCATCTCTGCATTACGTATCATCTCTGCGCTACGTATCATCTCTGCGTTACGTATCATCTCGGCGCTACGTATCGTCTCTGTGCTACGTATCATCTCTGCGCTACGTATCATCTCTGCGCTACGTATCATCTCTGCATTACGTATCATCTCTGCGTTACGTATCATCTCGGCGCTACGTATCATCTCTGCGCTACGTATCATCTCTGCGCTACGTATCATCTGTGCGCTACGTATCATCTGTGCGCTACTTATAATCTCTGCGCTACGTATCATCTCTGCGCTACATATCATCTCTGCGCTACGTAAAATACATTTGCTAAGTACTCATATATGCCTTAAACAATTCTCAAATCCCTTTAAATAATACTTCAAATGATCTTATGTTAAGCTTGTTATACTGAATGCCTCGAAGCTTCCTGACAGGTAGACACACTTTGGTATTTCGTCGTAACAAAATAAATGAACCAGAAATAAAATAGACGAATCCACATCATTAACATTCCTTTAACACCAACAAGTGCTAAATAAGACGATACTAATCTTCAGATCAATTTCAAAAGGTTTAATTTTTCTTTGGACTCCAAGTCTGGTCTACGTCTGTTTCTAATACTGTTACTTGGTTATACTTAATGCAATCATTTTCAAAAATTAGATATTCATGTAAATCGATCATTTTAGAGCAGTAAATATTTGTACGAGTTAATCATGAATAAAACAGATCTGTTGTATACGTGTATTATATGGACCAGCGCATGTAATTTAATCAATTACGATGAAATGCCATGTTTCAACTGTTATATTACGTAACACATGTGTTTTATTACTGTCAATATTAACCTTATATCAGACATAACTTCTGTTATATGGAACATTATCTACATCTGACACTATGTAGAAATATTCACTTGAATAACTCCAGTATATTATTGACTGTTCATACACCCATGTGAGCAATTACTTCAAATGCACACGTATAATTAAATGTATCTCAAACATTTTTACCATACTTGTAAACCAATGTACATAAATATGACACGCATGGTGAATCTTTTTCAATCAGAGTACTTATCAACAAGCATCTATAAATTGCCTTCATCACATACTGACGGAAATGTTACAAAATACTGATACAATTTCGAACTAAGATATCTTACGAATACAAATATTTTGCAGCTTTTATAAAATGCTTCTGTTTCAATTGCAGGCTGGTTTGAGGTACTACCAGAAAATGGTCAACCCGTGGAATATTTTGATACAATCAACGCTATAGTTGGTATTCGGCCAAAACAATTCCTTGTCCGAACCTCGATAGTTGGCTACCAGCTCAGTGTTGAAAACGGTGCCAGTAGTTGGGTAACTTGGGAAATTCGACCTGGCGAGGTCCTCACAACTGGTATAATTCACATGGATCAAAAGAAAGTGAAAAAGAAAAGCCTCTTAAGGCGTATTTTTAGCTCTGGAAAAGCAGCCGGAGCAAAAGAACAAGAAATAAAGTACTTACAGTGCTTTGATTCCGACAACAGAGAAATTATGGTGCCTTTAATTATGACCGGTTTATTTAGTCCGGTTGGAGACTCGTCAGAACAAAATTACGATGCAGTTTATACACTACATGATTTGATAAGTGCGTTTAATTTGCCAATTAAAGCTCAGTTAATTCACACAGATGCCAGAGGTGCCGAAGGCATTCCTTCAGGAACATTAAGTCTTGAACGTTTAAGAGACAGCGAGACAGTGCTGGTTGCAGATCATCCATACATTGAGGGTGAAAGTAACACTTTCGAGATACCAATAAACCAAGAATTTCAAATTGTTAAAGAACGGAAAAGAAAGCTGAAAAGACAGTCATTGGTGACTGTAGATAACATGCCAACCGAAACAATAACAGAAACTCTCCCGAACGGACAAATAGATTTACCGATAAGAGTGAAAGATGCGAACAGAAAATCGAAAGGAAGCGGCATCCTTGAAAAACTTAGTGTTCGTTCTAAAAGTAAAAAAGAAAGAGCAAGTATAAAAGCTCTTGCTGATGAAGGCATCTTCTCGTCACGATTAAGTAAAAGTGGAATGAGCTTTGATGACTTTTACAATGACGAAACAGAACCTGATTATGACAATGTTCAAAGTATGGTTACCTCGGACGATAAATGCAAGAGTGACAATAATTATAAAACTAAACAAGATGTGGACAGAGAAAATGGGTATGCAGTCGTAATTAAACGTGAAAGGATGCAAGATCGTGATTTACCACCAATTCCAAATAAATCTAAAACTCCTGTGAAAAAACGATCGCCAGAAAATGAATATGAAGAACTACCAGTTGCACCCAGCCCTCCAGGGTTCTTTATCAATAACGGTGACGAACAGGACGACAATGATGACGGCTATATGACACCAGCAAGGTTCAGAGAACTCAATGAAAGTTCTTCGACTGGGGAATTTGATGTCATAGTTAAACGTAAACCTCCCACGGCACCAAGAGATTCCGTCCGTTATACCCGAGCTAGAAAAGCGAAAAGTGAATACTCATCCCATATTTCTCCGTACGATAATGAAGCTGACAATATTGAACAATATTTTGAATTTGCTCTTGCAGATAATCGAGGTGTAGATAGTATGTCAGAAAGTCCCTACGATCGACGGAGAGCAGGACACACACACAGTAATCAACATGCGAAAACTATGTCTCCATCTGAAGGTCGCCGGTTTACAGACGACAGTGCTTTGGACAATAGATCTTTGAATGGTTTCGTTAAAACGAAATCGAGGTCTCAGAAAAATCTAGCGTTAGAAAGCAATGCAACTGTACGAAGTCATAATGTTAGAAGAATGCGAACTGCTATGGATGTTTTTAACTTCAGTGACTCTCTTAAAGATTTGAGACAGCCATTTCAGAATGGTGTCGATGGTCAAATGGAGCCAAATTATGGACGTGTTGTAGATGATGAAAGAATTAAGTCATATGTTTATGGTGAACAAAACCCTTATGCTAGAACCCCCCATTATGTAGAAAGTGAACCAGCGTATAGGCGTTATAACCGGACATCGTCCAATGCAGCGCTCAATGATTCATATCCCAAACATGGTGACGACTCAGCTATATCCATGTGTTCGCGTGGAGAATATGGAACTATGCTTGGAGAAAGTGAATACAGCTACTCGGAGTACTCAGAATGGCACGACGATGGTTGGATTCCTCCGGATAGTATTTCAAACTTGTCAGTTTTGGAAGTGTCGAAATCTTTGCGATATATTGGCATGAAAGATAGAGTTGTAATACGATTCGCCCGTGAACAGATAGATGGCAATATGTTGAGTAGTTTAGATGTAAAACTTTTACGCGAAGGATTTCCAGAACTGAATGCATTAGATATCAAAAAAGTGTTGGACTTTGTTGGAGGTTGGAGACCAAAGAAGTAAACACGGATACATTGAATATTATGAGGGTACATTTGCTGATATAGCAAAGGTCGAAACCCGAACTATTATATTTTTTATAACCAGAAGCAAAATAATGACTGGTGATCGAGTCACATTTCACTCACTCTGAACATGAAAGGAAATGAATTATAGCTTATAAATAAAGAAACATGTTATTGAGGTACAGTTCAATAGTAATTATGTATCAGGTGTTCGACCATTGTCAAAACGTGCTGTTAAGCGACCCACACAACTTAATAATGTTTTTTTCTCAATCCTAACCAGTCATATATATATGTAAAGGTTTTCGTCTGATGGTATATGTATTATCGGAAGAAGATTGAGACTACTCAAATCATCATATTGTGGTTATAACCAGACTGTGTGTTCTGATAGGGACTTGGTTTCAAGACCAGATTTACTTTGTATAGTATAGAATCGTTACAATTATTCAGTCTTTTACAGGTCTGTACATGGAGCTGTATTTTAACAGAGGGCATTCACGTTGGAAAAAACATATGTTGCGATGTTTTACATAAATTTCAGAATTTGAAGACTTTTGACGACGGCAAGCGCCTCCGTTTGTCTCAGTATAGTTACAACTCTGGTTTAAAAATATTGAAATATATCTAGCTTTCGCAATTCGCTTATTATCTTTAATGCAATATAAGCGTTATGGTTCTATAATTAGGCATTATGTTTTACGTAATTTGCTTTAAGAATGTCTTATTTTACTTGTTATATGATTATATTTATTTATTGAAACTAATAGAAAATATAATTGATATGAGATTATCTGTGTTACTTGTGTTTAGTGCATTAGTTATCAAATTGCATTATTTTTTCAGTAGGATTTATACCGTAAGATACTGGCATGCATCTAGTTGACCTTCCTAGTATGCTTTTGTTCAGAACCAGTACGATCCTAATCTTCTGCACACAATTGGCAATTTTATTACGTAAATTAAAAATGAATGACAAATCATGTTCGTTTACGACTTACTGCAAAAAGAGAGAGAACAAGAAAAAGTTGATGTAAGACATCAAAGTCACCGGGAACATGTTTAGCGAAATAAGTATTGTGAAATATTTGAAGGGAATATGTAGAAAAAATAAAACAAAAGTGACGTAATAACACAAACAGAATTTTGCACATATTGAACATGCACTATTTTTGTGTAAGAAATGCACATATACATTATTGATTTATATAACAACAAAGTGCAATTTCTTATTTTTCTTTGGGGAACATGTCATAAACAGCCTTTAATAAAATACAATGCAAATACGATGAAACTACATACAACATTAGAAAATTATTCTCTTCATTTTAGTCTAAAGCACATGTGTCTCTGTATTACAGATGGTGTTAAGTTGTAAATATAACAGTCACACTAAGTTATGTAGGCATATACATACGTCTTTCTATGTCTCTGTTTCAGACAATAATACACAAACTAACCTCAATTGTTAGATCCTATAGAAATGCTCCATTACATCACAGAGGTGCCCCGTCATAAGCATACAATGTATTTTTACAAACAAATTACCAGCATGTAATGAACACGTTATTCAGGGTTTGCCCACTGCATAAACAACTTCTAACAAACTGACTCACATGACAGACGATTTTAGCTTGTTGATTCCAACTCCTATTCGGAATCCCTCCCTCCAACTGCAAAGCTATTGCTAGCATCACCACATTACGTTTGACGTTGGGCTGACTTATACCACAATACAACAATCAAACATAACGTTATTAAGCTAGCACTTACTCTAATCTTAGTTTGAAGACTCTGTCTCTGCTCATAGACATCGCGTATTGGCGACCATTTCCTTCCGTGTTACAGAACGCCATGTGTATCGAGACAAGCGAACAACATCCTCTTAGATGCAAGTTGTCCATGTTTATACGAAATCCGGTATGGTTGTCAGTTTATGTATCTTACCTTAAATCCCAACATCTCGGACAGTTCGGAAATAGACTATAGCCGATGTCATCTGATTGGTTTGTAGAATATGCTACAGTAGTCGTGCGGTAAATGAATGGTCAGAATCCGATTCCGAAATATTGTTACGACTCGTCTGCCGAGCGCGTCCAGGTACAATGTATTTCCTTAGGTCTATAAATAGCTATTTTGTCATTTCCGCGAGCGGGAAATATTTATGAATGAAAGCGGACAATTTTTATGAACGATTCGTATCGACGATAGAAACTGCTAGGTGAATATCGTAGTTCCGCAATATTAACGCATTCGCAAAACGGACAAATGTAAATGGAATGGATTATCGGAAAAGAAATAAAATCATTCGAAAGGATTTTTGTTCAAATCCGAGACCATGAACAAAATGAAAAATGAAAGAAAATAGAATCGGCTTCCGGCCGGCGACTCATAATAATTTGTTACAGGGAACGCCACATACATCAGGCAATGTCTCTCCACACAGACCTCCGGGAAAACAACAGGCCTTAAAACATAAGGAATTTGAGGAGGCGCAAGGGGGAAATACGTAAGGGAACGGGGCGCAAGGAATGGCATGGCCGTCCATAATGGATAACTAAGGAGAATCAAAGAGGAAAAACAATTGTACAAGACGTACAATTCACAATTAAAAGTACAACTATTCGAACAATTGATTTCGACCAGTAGTATTTATAGAATAACTGGATGCAATTAGCGTTGTTAACATACATCAAGTTCGATAACCAAATTAATATGAGAGCCTCAGGTTTTCTCTTATTGTCCCCCATTAACAGATACCTAGACGACATTCAAGTAATTCGTTGAGTATCGTAATTTCATTTCTTTAATTTGTTGGTGACAGAACTAAAATGTCATTTACTTATATTAGGTGATATACATACTGTGAATATTCATTCTCTCTGATATACATGTGTAAACATGTTATCCACACAACATACTTAAGCTCAAAATGAGTAAAACATTTATTTGTGTAATACGCATTGTAATGCTGAATAGAGAAACACAGCGTTGTTGATGTTACGATAGAAACATGTATTCAAACCATACGATATACTGTATCAACATGTAAACCACTTGAACCACTACATGAGTCACATCCATGCATTTATATGACATCAATTTTGACTAGTATTGTTTTGAAAATTTCGGCTTTGACAAAAATCCAAAGAAGCGACAATCAGTTTGGGTGTTATAATATGCTAACACTGCTAAATTGAATACACGTCAGGTATATTTACCATCGAATACAAAATGCAAGCGATTATTTAATTACATTTCAACGATTATTATATGATTTGGGAGAAGTGAAATTCGTGAATAAGAAGGAACACACAGGACTGATTATTAATATATGACAGGACACGAACGCGTATTTTGTACTGTTGATATCATTTTGTTCTTATTGGAAACATAATTGAAAGAAAATTATGGTATAATTAGAATATAAGTTTGCCTCGTGAAATGGTAACGTTGATGACATATTCAATGATGAAACTCTTAACATGAAAGAACAAGACGGTCGGTAAGTCAGAAATTGTTAAATATAGTATCCATAGGGAAAGTTTGCCTCTGATAATAGGAAAGAGAGAAAATATAGAAAATAAAGAACTTAACAAATATGCGTCCCAACTCTAATGCACTATCTTATCAGTATATAAGATTCTGATGTAAAGAGAAAGATACTGTCTTGGACCGCAGACACAGCTACAATGCCACGTATGATATATGATAATGATATGATATGAGTAAAAGTAAGTTCACAATTTCAAGTATTCGGTGTTACATAAGTTATAATTTATATGTCAGTTTCGTGTTCTATGTTATGTTTTTCCTTTCATTACTTTTTCATCAATGTTGAATTTTCAAATGTTCAATACATAACAAAATACGAAGTAAACAACGATATTGCACATCAGTAGAAGTCAACCACTATGAGCACTGTGCCTGCATTAGTATTTATACAAACTATTCTAGCAAGATATTCATGATCATGTTATGTCTAAGCGTATGTTGATTATTTCATATTTAAGTACATATTTTCTTTGAATACACCGACATATTCTAGAACTTTTGACACTTATGCAAATGTTATCTGTCCTGAACAAATAAGAAGCATGTGCGCTAGTTGTTTTTCAACAAAATGTTTGTATCCCCTAACAAGATTGGTCATTATGCGATTCGAACCTTCGCTGACATTAGCTACTATATTGGAAAGCCGAACCGTAATCAGTAAGTCAGTGATGTGTGTACATAGATGAAATTGTTACAGGGAACGCCACACACATAAGTCAATGCCTACCCGCACAGACCCCCGGGACACAACATTAGGCACTGAGGATATGCAAAGGTACACATGTATGGGCATAGGGGGTGCATGTCATGGTCTGACTGACTATAAAACAACTAAGAATAATTAAGGGGAACAACAAGGGGGGCAGGGGTTTTTAATTATAAACCAAAATTATATAAGCCTCTAAATATCATCATTGAAACAATGTTTTACTTATAATTAACAAAAGACAGTTTAAAATTAAACAATGTGACGTAGAAGTCACATGATCCTGGATGGACCATAAACAGAATGCAATAAATGCAACAAGCAATGTAATGTGTTTGATGGCATCAGCTTATCACAAAACATACAAAACTTCAATGTTTTATGGGATAGTGACAGATTAAAAACGTCATTTTAAAAAGTGTCGAAAAGCGTTAAGTGATCATGTATTGTATTATAGTATCAGGTTCCAATGTCATACTCGATCAATACCAAAGTACAATGTTGCACATTTGTCTTTTTAAATGCGAATGAAATTGTGCATTTTATATTCAACAGTACTTGTTTTTATGTTAAATCGTGTTAGCCACTATTACTCACTTTTGGCAGCAGAATGCAAAACAAATGATAATCAATTATCAATTTATGTTTGCATTTCAGGGCAAACATTGTACGTATCATGATATGTACAGACACTCAAATGCATTCATAAAACGATAAGAGTTATCAAAATAACCAAATTAACTAGTTTGATAAAATATTCTAAACAGCGATTGGTCTCGGCTGATAAAGTTTTGCAGACCAGACAAATTGAGATTGATTAGTACAAATAAAATACCTGTAAATTTGTTTACAGCTATACTCGTACAATTGAATCTACGTATATACAACCACAATCGGATTATCGTATATTCTTCACACTGTATGCAACTCGTATGCAACACGGATAACCTGTGTTGTATAAATGTTGAGTTTTATCTGTTGAAGTATGAATATTATTCTAGGGTTAGGATCAACAATGGAACTGTACTCGCGTGAATATGTACTGTTATGTCTGATCGTGATATCATCGGTTCAAAATATAGAGGCCAATGCTGAGCCATCTTGCGGAAAATTTTTCATTTGAAGAACAATTACTTGAAAAAGTTGTGCGTATGGAAATTCGTTTAAGCAGCGTTGAAAACTTTGATGACTCTATAAAGAGTATGGCGTCTGAACTACAAGAGCTTAAACAAAATGTGAAAAATATGGAGCCCCAGCGGAATGGAGAGGGCGTCAAAACACGTATGTGACTTTGTCATGTTCATTTGTACTATGTAGTACATACTATTAGATTAGTATATGATGCTGTTTGTGTAGATTTGAATTTTATTATTTACGAAAGAAATATTGAGTTGTTACAGAATTTTTCAAGCTTATGACGTCATTTAATATATATAACTTCATTTAGCAGTAGTGCTCAATGCACGATTTGTATCTGTTGTTTAATATCACAACTTAATCTTTCTTAGTATAGATGTATATTTGTTTCGCTTTCTCAATAAATTATTTTATATTTTGTGTCTATTTCTCTTTATGTTAAATTCACTTGTTCTGTCACCAGTACTTAAGATTTCTTATATTTTCCTGTCGCCTTTACATAAGGTAATTTATTTAAAATTTGTGGCTATTTCGCATTCTATGTAAATAATTTAGTTACTTTATATGGTCAGTATAAGTCTGCTTGTTTCTTCGTACTGAATTATATATAGTGTATTTATATTAATGTTTGCGTAATGGTTCATTGTACACTGTTTTTTTTATTAGTTACTGCCTACTTAGCCTATCTATATGTTGAATATCAAGGACCATATAGCGGTTAAGTGTGAGATTGGCTTGCTGTAATATCGCCCCATTGCCCCCCCCCCCCCCCACCCCGGAATTTATTTTTACTGACAATTCCAAAGTCGTAAATCGCTTTGTGATTATTATTTCTATTTATGTTTTAGATGTATGTTATGTTCCCTCTTTCCACATGTGCACCATTTCTCCATGTGCAGTTCCATTACTTGATATCACATGCATGTTCTTTTCCCATTTTCGGCCTATGATTAATGACTTGCTTGTTCCGTCATGTATTCCATTCATTCAACCATTTTCCTCTCTCCTTTATTACTCCTTTATTTCTCCATGGTTGTTTTTGATTGTTGGACAGACCATTGTACCCTCTTCAGTCCATGATATTCCGTAGGATGTTGTTTCCATGGGGTCTGTGGGGAGAGGCATTGTCTTTGACATATGTATGTGACGTTCCCTGTAACAACTTAATTCCCCGTTTGTAACATTTATACACAACGTGGTCAGACAATGTGCGTGGCAATGTGCGAACACGGATGATACAATAATTGGTATCAGTAAATAACATTATTTTAAACATTCTTCTCTGTATCCCATATGATAGGATACAATTCTGAATTATGTTTACAGTAAGCTGTCCAGATGGCTGGGTCTTTTTCAATGCCTCCTGTTACCTATTCGCTAAAGCAAACATCAAAACCACATTCATTGAAGCTGAGGTGCAAAGTTACGTTATTTTATTACTAACATTGTAAATCTTACAAAATATTGACATTTTATTTCATACAATGCATTCAATTATTTTACAACATGAATATCGTTTGTTTTTTGTACAACCTATTCCTTTTTGAAAACTTATCGAGAGGTTAATGATAACAAAGTAAATACATTTCTCTTTGCTAAAGGGTTTGATTTGTCTAGCACCGTGTCGGAATGGTATGCGTCATGTTTTACACTTCGGGTGTAATTCCGATTATGTTAAGCGCTAAAAATATGCTGATAAATTCCTGATTGTTTTATTCGATAAAGACGATATTTGTTTGATAAATAACGCACTGGTTCTAAGCTTACGTCAAGACATTTACTGGCGCAAGGTTTGTAATGAAACTTATTAACATCGACGATATCACGCATGCTCATTCCACGAAGATTCTTATAAACGTATAATATGGTTTCAACAATTTTCAGGCTTACTGTCGGCAACATAATGGTCATCTACTTCAGATGGAAACGATGTCGAAGAATCTGTTTGTTAAGGATTTTCTTCGAGGCCTAAAAGGTTATTATCTCGTACATCCTGTATTAAATCAATCAGTCGGACGAGAAAACAGCTTGGCATTATTTCTGCTCGAGTTATTTTTTGTTTGAACGTACTAATTCGTGGTTTTATAGATATCGTTAATGGTTTGTACCTATGTCTGCTATCGGTACAGTTCGATTGTTTCAAAATGAATTACTTAGCCAGCCTTTTTGAAATATATGAGGAAATGGCAGATGCAATGTTTTGCCAGGTTGATACGATACTGGAAAATCACGACAACAATGCTCAGATTCAATAATAATCACCACGTATGTGCGCTCATAAATAACATAACCGTAAGATTGGTATAATGCTTAGTTAGCATTTCTGAGAGTGTTACCCGCCAATTTGAAAGGAGACATCAACTTAAATAGAACATATTGCTTCAAAGTTGTCTACGAATTAATGCAACCTCTTCCTAGTAGTTGTGTAATACTCTTATTCATTATATAATTATCTTGGTTCTTACTTTAGATAATTACTACTGGATTGGTCTGACCGATGACAAGATTGAAGGCATTTGGCAATGGAACACGTTGAACTCACCTACGGAATACACAGGTAATGCGAGAGAGAGTTCCTGTGCAAACATTCGAGAATAAAGTCGAGTGATAGAATTGAGCATTGCGCGTTATGAACGTTATTCATCACTGGGTTGCACATTCTTCTAACATATGTGCAACTGTTCTAAAAAAACATTTTTTGAACAACAGTCAATCGTCAACAACAGTATCAATTTTTCCTGTCGTAAAAGTTAGCTATCAATTCAATATATACACTCACCCAAAGTTCTAACGCATCACCTTGGGTCTATTTGATTTCGAAAACGAGGGGTTGGAAAAATATGGTCATTGTAGTAGAAAAAAACAATATGAAACCACACAGATAACAAGATAAAGTGCTCGAATAAGGTACAGCAAAAAAACGTGTTTAAAATTTACAAAAAAAGAGTAATAATTTTAATAAAAGTCCAAATTCGTTTGCTAAAAAACAAAGAAATGTGCTCTATGTAATTAATTACTGAGCGTCTGCAAGGCACCTATGGTTTATGATTTTCTGCCTATTTGCAGCATTAACTGGTGTCGGGACGAAGTGGGCGGACTCTTCCGGTTCCACTTCTGGTCTTAAAATTTACAACTTTTACTTCGATCCAAGTGGAAATCTCGTGTAACAAGCTCACATAAATAACGCCGTTGTTATATTCAATTAATTATCTTTAAGAGTACAAAATATTCTATTTCTAGTCGGAAAATGCAAATTTAGCCACATTTATGAAAAGGCATACTATTTTTCATCATTTTAGTGGACAACTAGTCCTTCCATATTTCTTTTGGACAATTTTTCACTCAAAGCATAATTGTTTATAACGACTGTAATACAAATCAACATAATTAGAAAAAGAAATCATGTTGAAGACAGCCTAGTAAAAGCAGCAAGTCAAAAATGCCGAAATTCGATCATTTGTTCCGCATGGCTGCATTTAACATCGAATAAGAATTTGCGAATCTTTTTTAAAAACATAAGGCTGTATGATCACAAATCGGAATTTTCATAACAATTAGTTCAGAATTAAAAATATAATATGAAACGTTAGAACTTTGGGTGAGTGTATAGATCAAACGTCTATCAATAACCGCCCAAATTCGCATCTCACAATGGGTGTTGTAGTTTGACAGGTTGCAATGCAATTTGTGTTACAGTGAAACAAACATAATATTGAGAGACCTTCATGCCAGTCTCGGTAATATAATGTAAATAGTGCTATCAAATAGAGGAATGATACAGTTTACTAGAGTGACAACAAAATCTTCAGATAATGAAAGAGAATATCTGCAAAAGGATGTGCATGTTGATGATATGCTTATGTATGTATATTATGTCGAGTATATCTCCTTCATAAACAGTCTATCCGCCATACTTCTATTACTGTTGATGGTGTTCGGTGGGTCGGTGAGTGTGTCGGTCGGTGGGTGTGTCGGTCGGCGGGTGTGTCGGTATGTGTGTCGGTGGTTTTCGGTCGATGGGTGGGTCTGTGTGTCCGTCGGTTTTTGGTGGTTGGGACGGTTTTCGATCGGTAGGTAGGTCGGTGTGTCGGTCGGTCAGTGGATTAGTCGTTAGGTGGGTTGGATGTTCGGTCGGTGGGTATATCGGTGGCTAGGCCGGTGGGTGTTTCGGTGGGTCGGTGGGTATATCGGTGGCTAGGCCGGTGGGTGTTTCGGTGGGTCGGTGGGTATATCGGTGGCTAGGCCGGTGGGTGTTTCGGTGGGTCGGTGGGTATATCGGTGGCTAGGCCGGTGGGTGTTTCGGTGGGTCGGTGGGTATATCGGTAGCTAGGCCGGTGGGTGTGTCGGTGGGTGTGTCGGTGGCTAGGTCGGCGGGTGTTTCGGTGGATCGGTGGGTTTATCGGTGGCTAGGTCGGCGGGTGTTTCGGTGGGTCGGTGGGTGTATCGGTGGCTAGGTCGGCGGGTGTTTCGGTGGGTCGGTGGGTTTATCGGTGGCTAGGTCGGCGGGTGTTTCGGTGGGTCGGTCGGCGGGTGTTTCGGTGGATCGGTGGGTTTATCGGTGGCTAGGTCGGCGGGTGTTTCGGTGGGTCGGTGGGTGTATCGGTGGCTAGGTCGGTGGGTGTATCGGTGGCTAGGTCGGCGGGTGTTTCGGTGGATCGGTTGGGTTTATCGGTGGCTAGGTCGGCGGGTGTTTCGGTGGGTCGGTGGCTAGGTCGGCGGGTGTTTCGGTGGGTGTATCGGTGGCTAGGTCGGCGGGTGTTTCGGTGGGTCGGCGGGTGTTTCGGTGGGTCGGCGGGTGTTTCGGTGGGTCGGCGGGTGTTTTGGTGGGTCGGCGGGTGTTTCGGTGGGTCGGCGGGTGTTTCGGTGGGTCGGCGGGTGTTTCGGTGGGTCGGCGGGTGTTTCGGTGGGTCGGTGGGTGTATCGGAGAAGTTTGTATCAAATTATACTTTTATTACGATAAGGTTGGTCTTAATGACATTCGTAAAAGTGTACTTTTCTTACTTGTTAACCTCAATATCTTTCCTCACTATTTTGTGTTTTCTTGTTAACATCACCACATTTACACAATGGACGGAGCATGGTCGTTTATCGACTACAAGGTGAAGCTTGACGACACAATGTGCGTTTAAACAGTGTATTACTTTCTTGCAGACTGGGAAGGTACGGAACCTAACTCACATGGTGGTGAAGAGGATTGTGTTACTTTTTCAATTTCGAATGAAAGGTACTGGGCAGACGTTCCCTGTGATTCTAACCGTGTTCCTATTTGCGAAATTATGATTTGACTGTGTCGACTTATTTCATGTTAAGTTATAACGCAATAATGGCGTATGTAATAACTTAAATGTTACAAATGAACGCCGGAATGTAGTAAACGTCTGTGCATTACAACGACCGGCATCATAATACAATACAAGATCTCTGTTTTTTAGCATCGTTTTGTTCCCAAAGACACCTCTCCTTGTCGGCGCAGCCGTACTAACATGGTTTTGCTATTTGCATATCAGTGTTATGCAAACTAATCAATCTTACGTTAACCACCATGGCATTTTCTCTTCAACCGAAACACGTGTGTGACATTGACGCGGATTGGTTAACATTTCGATAAAGGGTACGTTACCTTACCAAAATCCACTGAATTTCGGTGAATTACCGAAATCCATTTTGGATCTGGAGTGACCAGAAATCGTAACTTCTCGGCATTTTTTTTTGTTGAACATCACATCTTAATCTTTAAATTGTACCGACCATCTTTTTATCAAGATATTCCTTGTTTTCTAATGGAATGAAAAAATAAACTGTACATTCTTGTTACATGATAGAGATATTATCATAATTCTGTTTGGTCATTGTTGGATGTTCATTTATGTGTTGCAATAAATATATAAAAAAAATACTCACAGTCTATCTACAACGCTCAAATACACGAACATTTAAAATTAAGACTTCTATATACAAATATGGGTTCAGTGCAAATATTCAGTTTGTGTGTCAATTCATTCTACCGAGACTATTTTTCTACAGTAAACAGCTAGAAACCACATGAGATTGCTACGTGTTATCTACTTTTCTATATCCCTTCCGTAGTATACTACATAAGTAGTCTAACGCTGAATGTTTTCTCTTTCCGCGGTTGAAATCGCTCTTCAAACATCACAATATATCCATGAATTGCACCGAATTCTAAGCATGAATGCTTTATCTATCAAAAGACACATACTTTCTGCATGACTGTCAATAATTGGCGAAGGTCTCATCAGAAAGGCATCAAAATGCGTACATGTCAAAAACCTCATCGACTTGCTTTGAAAACATGTTTCTACAATCTAAAGTGACAAGGTCATGGCGTTTCCTTGTCAACAATACATAGAGACAATCATGCCATCAGTAAATCACGAAATTTTGCCTTTATAAAGCCAAGGCAATGAGGTTTTTTTCGAAGGCAACCAGGTAAGTCATCAAATGACGGCATTCGTAAAGTTGCCACGTTCATTACAAGGGTCAATTCCCCAACCCAAGGCAGACGGCAAAACATTAAGATCGCCTCAAGCTACTGTAAATATAATAATTAAGCGCGTACTGCAGACTAAACTCCGTTAATACATAAGCTTAGTGCAGCCCAGACTCTGAAAAGATGACAACGGTCATGTCGTCTGTTTAAATGGTGGCAAGTGGAAGAATTTTGCTACCGCACACGAACCTATGTTTTACCATGGTGGAAGATATGGACATGATCGTGTTTGTTACATTCGTATAGGGTATGGTCATGATTCAAAGTTGAAGTTTGTTAAACGAGGTTCTTTTGCATGGGATACATGGCCAGTGATAAACGTGCTCTCTGCTAACTATTTTAACACTTGTCAATAGATGGATTACGTCTCATACACAAGACAATGCCGTTCCACGCCGTTCGCGATGTAATATCAAACTAGAATCATTAGGGGTTATGGAAGAGTAAAAGTAAACATCTCTGGGAAAGTGGAAGACAGGAATTGCCTGACTATCAAACAAAAAACAGCTTTAGCTTAAAACCGTCGTAAACAATATGTCAAAATGATACAACTTTTACATCTTTGAACGAGTGTGTTGATAGACAAAAAGGCCCAAACATAGCATTTCGTATTTTTTTCGCGGCATCGGTTAGCACATTGCCGAAACAGTTTTAAAGTGTGGCCAGTCTAACCAGCGTACTGATCATTACAACGAAGCACATTTCATGTTACGACATAAATGGCATTAGAAGTATTACAATCGATGTCGAAAGATTATTGTTATAATGATGTATACGAAGATATATTACTACATATGCGGACATTTAAACAATGCATTGGCTATTTGTAAGGTACACACATTGCCTTATGTGAAATAAATGTTCATTTTGTGGTGCATTTACCTTAATATTGTATTGAAAAGATGCTCTTTATGGCGAAAATGTATTATATTAGGGCAGATATGAAAACAAATACTCAACGAAGTGAAGACACATGAAGCAGAATTAGTGTTTTTACTCTCGAGAATGTGTACTGGAGACGCATAGTGCATATTTCAGTGGCAAAAGCTTTTAACGAATTGTCTTTTGTATTTCTCAAGGAACAATAACGTTCAAAACACTTACTGTATGGTTATATGATAAATATAATCAAATAATTGTGATCACGTGTATTTATTATTAAACGCCTCACAGTTATGCCTTCAAAACGTGTTGATCAAATATAACATAACATAACCTTTTACATTAAAATTTCTACATAACACATGCAATAAAAGAGTTCCATTTGTGTGTAGTGGTACCTTACGGTATTTCGTTACAAAATTAGCGAATACTGAAACAAAGTGCAATTTAACATCACAAATGTATTGAAATAAAAAAAGCATTGACTATTGAGTCTGAGTACGTAACTCATAATTAACTGGTCATTCAAAAATACAAACGTAGCCAATTGTAATTCCATTTCAATACACATTACACAGATAAGTGTAGAGTGATATATTAAAATTAAAAGGAACTTATAAATTGTGTAACATAGTTTCATACAATTATAATAGTTTACATAATTAAAGTATAAATGAATTCAAGCAAAAAAGCCACTTACAAAACCTTCGACTTCCTCAAAACAGGAGGAGACATAAAAATATAATCATAAACAATAACAAGACGAACAAAGGTAAGCTCTGTTTATAATGAGTGCACTTGACTTATTCACAGACTCCATCAGAGTGTCCTTTTTCTGAACTACATAATATGAGACTGATAACACTAAGAATATATTCCAATAGGCTGTTGTAGTCGTGTGGATAGAGCTCCAAAGCTAAAGAGCCAAAGGGGTACGGTGACATTCTCATCCGAAGCAGTGAATGGTTTCTTGCATTAATTGCCGAATATACATATATTGAAGGAGGAAAGCATGCCTCTATTTGCCTCAGTGTAGCACACGGCCTGTTTTGGAAATAGCTTAATGTAATGTCTTTGTCACAAATTCGTATGTTTGTTCAGTTCTACATTAATTTATGTATTAATGTGCATCTTCAGCATATGTGAAAGTTCGAATATGTAGCGTTCTGTTCCATGTACGCTAACACAGCCTCATGGCAGAACTGATATTGTTCCTGAAAGAGATATACACGGCTATACAATAAACGGTTCACGGTGATATTGACGGACAACATCATCACCGTGTCAGAACAAATAAACGAAAAACGTTTATATAGCATATAGACAAAGAATGACGACAAGCGGTTTTTGCAAAATGGAAAATAAAAAATACTGTACTGTTGGAAATAAAAACATTGTTAAGAATTAAAACAAATATCTTAATTGTCGCATGTCCCATGGAAGTGTCATGGACTCTAAGACAACATTTATCAACAAATAAATTATTCGCTGACAAAATCATTGAAACGTCTTACACGTAAAACATTATTTTCAATTTGTTTGTCATGATAAACATTGTTGTAAACAAATAAATTATAAAACATTCATTTATTCGGGCAACAGTAGTTCTCAGCGTTTACATTTGATACTTTAATTGTCATTCTAAAGTAATTTGAACTATACCACTGTAGGGATGATTTGCTCTCTAGCATTTCTCATCTCCTCAATCACGTGGTTAATAGCGACATCTTGTTCAATCTTCATACGTTCTATAACAGTAGATATCACACAGAACAATCCACTCTTGTCTACACCATTCCTACATATTACAGACAAGATTAATCACATGATAACTTTAATGACGCCTGGATTACCGACGACAAATTGTTTACGGTATGCATTAATGTTGTGCAATGTGTCGTAAACTTCTTGCGATCTCTGCATTAATGTTTAGATGGCCTAGGTTAAATTATTGACCAACTTTCATATCGTAAGTAACGATACGCTTACCATCAACATATCTGAACCTCATGAAACATTATCACTAAACACGTTTACATGTCTACATTGAGTTTCCACTCAACAGTTTACAATGTGCAGAAATACACACGTATTTCAACGTCCAGCAAAATGTCCTGTCTTATTCATCATTGTTTTTCTTACGGTCTTGTTTTGTACACTCTTCACATTCTTAGTTTTGTCTCACAGCCTAGCATCTGTGAGGAGAGGTCCTGCAGCATCCTTTGTGAGACTACTCTTTGCTTTTAAAAGAACGTTGAAATCATTTGTCTGATATTTAATTAATAAATAATGGACACTTACATGCAATGGATGGCGATTGGATGATTTCCAGTCTGCTGTTGCCATGACTGCACTATGTCTAACAACGTCAGAATGACGTCTGGATAATCTGGTAGGTAACTTTCACTTGGCCAACCATTACACTGCACTTGTCGGATAGTCCGACGCTTTAATGTACACAAAACAATAATATAAAACAGAAATTATAGAAAAAATATAATTATAAAATGGATTTGCAAATGGAAATATGTCAGTTTCAGAAACTTTCCATGGAATAAGCTGTCATTTCAGATTATTCTCTTCAATTTGAAAATAGTAAAGGGGATTAAATATGGAGCGCACTAACTTCTTCTCTAAGTGACCATCTTCTCCAATATGTGCACACATCACTTATCAACTTTGACCACTACAATTCTAGTTGTAATCTATAAATAAAAGCTCGAGAGTGAAATTACCTCATTTTGTGACGCTATTTCTATAGTGAGGACTGTATGACCTGTTATAGTTTCTGTATTCTCAGTGGTAATGCGTACATCACAAAAGGTAAGTGATTTTCCTTGTTTAGGCCAATATCTTTCGGATTCCTGTCAAAATGTGAAAGATCAGACATAGCTCAATAGGCAATAAATCATAACAATATCATACATTATTCAACGTTTTTATTTTAAATTTGCCCACAAATACATTATTCAATTACTGTTAGTACCAGAATTACACAGTGGAAGTGCATGAAGAAGTCTAGCAAGAAATGCCGAATGCCAAGTGCACAGCCATCCCGAATCACAAGACACGAAAATATACATAAAGAACAAGATGTTCAACTAAGGTTTCTGTTGCTAATCCCTCGGACATTGAAAGTGAAAAAACTTATACAATATTTTAGAGTATGTTACCATGGTTTCTTCCGTAGAGTTCATCATAACTATCGTATGAACGTTCTTGTAAACAACGACCTTCCAAAAGTCTTCAATAGTAGATTCCAACGGAGTTTGTGTAATGATGAAGGCCCTCTTACTCTTGTAACGCTAAACAACAGACACAATAGGTAAATACGCTGTAATGATATTCGACATAAGCAAAGAATGTAACAGGATATGTTTTGTATTGTTAAACGTTTCCGTACACTGCTGACACGGTACAGCATTTCTTATCCATTGCTTTTTTGGAGTATAAAGGGTTCTATAAAAATCTTACCGATAAAAACACAGCATTTATGTAGTCATCCTCAGATGCAATTCTTGGCATCAATTCTCCCACTGAAAAATAATTTCTACGTCAGTTTATTTGTATCATTTATTAATACATCATTACAACTCGAATTGTTAAATACTTTAAGGTTGAAACATACCTAATACAATATCATAACTACATGCATATCTCTATAACTGTTTTGTTAAAATTGATAACAAATCAAGTAGTCAATAGAAGTTGGGTTCAAAACAGCGTCAACTTTATCATTGAAAGTAAACTGCAGAACTTACCGGGTAAAATGGAGGAATATCTGTTTTTACGTCTGTTTCTGACTTGTTTGGCGGTTACATACTGATGATCGTCTGTGACTGGTGATAACATAGTCAACGTCTGAAAATGTATAAATTATGAACAGCTATAAGAATAAGAATTGAATGTGCATAATGTTATTCTTGGTATTCTGTATCTATCTTACGTAATATCTGTGTTATAGTGCATTAGTATTGATTTTGGTACAATGTAATCAGTATGCGTATAAATTTATTGTATATGTTGACTACAGTAACAAATGTAGACTTTTGTCAAATGTTTTCCCCATTTAGCCCTTTTTTCTTGACTTATCTTGTTTCGGATCCCCTCCCTCCGAGTACCTCTTTGTCCCCTCCTTATTCTTTCCTCCTTATTTGTTTTTGGTAATCAGCCGGACTATTCCTCATCGCCAATATTCCATATATGAATGCCCTGACATACATGTTTTCTCAACACCCAGGGTTTGTGTGGCGACGATTCCCTGGGATCTTTGTAGGGAAGCATTGTCTTGTGAATGTGGCGCTCCCTGTTAATCCTTATCTTGCAATGGACATGGTTACAAAGACGTAGTCAAATATATACATAGTCGACCCATGGAGTTGTAAAATGTTTTTTTTGCATAGTACACAAGTGAAGTTATAGAAGTACAGAAAACCAACTTATTTCATAAATTACACGATCACATGTATATTGACGCAAAACTGGTTGAATTGTACTATTATGGCTGATCAGAATAACATATTTTACTTTTTATTTATCTATCGACTTACCACATTATGACTGTTTTCAAAAATAATGATTTATCGGCATCAGGCTGTAGGCAAGACATTTTAATAAGGAGACAATATACAATCAGCACATGTATAATATTTTTACCAAACTGTGTTCAAACATTTGATTGTATCATGATCTTGCTAGTGAGTGTTGCAAAATATTTTTTCAAAACCTCAAACTCCATGTCTAATTTCCTCTTCTGCTGTGATGCATCGAACTGTATCAATAGTTTATACGCTTCTTGAAACTGTGCAGCAGGTAGTGCTGATGTAGCCAACATCAACGTCTCAATCACTGCATAGTGTAAGAATACATATTGTTCCTATAATGATAAAATGCCCATGAACATTAAAAATCTTTCAAGACACATACTAAACGTTAATTGAATTACCATACAATCGTCGTGCCTTCAAATGTTAAATATGTCTTTCTGTTTCCAAATACAATGGCTCTTGCACATGCGGTTACTATGCATGAAAGGAGTAAAAGTGTTCCGTACGTAAACAGGTGAATCACGCAAGAAAGTACAACTTAATGATTATTAAAAATGGTAGTTTTGTTTCAATTCATTTAGCCATAAAATATAACTCGAACTTATTAATACGGATAGCGTTCGATTTACGCGTGAATGTTTGAATAATGCGTACCTTGTTTTGAACAAATTTAGCTCGTTGCTTCCTCAAAGATTCAACTGTTCCTACAACATCAACATATCCTAGCGCATGTGCCTGATCTGTAAGAATATCTAAAGCTATGAAGGTTCCAGTCCTTCCAATACCCGCACTGAAAACAGACAAAAGAATGCATGTGACAGGTCGAAATAATAACCAATATTATACCTCTTTCTTTTGCATTTTCTGCAATTTGCGTAACGTCTCGAATATTTTAGAATTTGTGTTCTTCTTTATCTTTCTATTCACTGTATAGCAAAGAGTCCAGTCGTCTTGGTAAGTAATATTTAATAAACATGTATTTTCGACGACTTCAAACTGTCTGTTTGTTTCAATTAAATAAAATATCTCATTTTCCAATAGCACTGGATGTATTTGTGGGCTTAAATATTGCTCGCCGTAAAATTCGACAATTAATACACCCACCGGTTTTGATTTAATAACTAGAATGTTCCTGTCATATTTAAACATGGTGCGATTCCCTTTGTAAATAAGGTCACCTAGCTGTATTATTTCAAAATCGATGACTACGTTTGTTAAAATTATTTTGTTGGTTACCGAGAATTGCAGCACCAGTGCATTCCCTTCTAGTATGTGCACGGCAGACATAATAATTTATTCTTAAAACGTTTGAATTACATTATTTTCCTACAAAGATTCAGATCTGTTCTCACCTGCAATGAACAAGAATTGGACCCCTTCCATGAGAAGGATCATAGTGAATTTTGTTACGGAACTGGACTAGTGACGAAGCGTATTTGGGTACACCTTTATCGGGCCAGGCTGTAAAATGAAACTGGGTGATTGTCTTATCAATGCCGTTTTTCTGAAATGTACAATTACATGTCATACTCATAAATATGTAAAACAATATATTCAGCGATCGTTCTGCACAAATATAAATGCAATTTTGAAGTTCCTCGACGATGAATTGTTTACACTTGGGTTGGATGCGAGCGTTGTAGTTGGCATATTCTGCTTAACATCTATATTAACTTTCTAAAAGCGAGAGAATAAGTTGCTACAGGGAACGCCACATACATAAGACAGTGCCTCCCCACACAGACCTCCGGGAAAACAACAATCCATAAAACATAAGGCAATTGAGGGGGTTAAAGGGTTCATACGTTAAGGAACAGAGGCGCAATCAATGGCCTGGTAGACCATAAGTAATTACTTGGAGAATCAAAGAGGACTGTGAAGGAGGGGGGGGATTAACGATGGAAATGATCACAGGTCAAGTCAAGAAAGCTGGCAACAATAGGCCCAAACTGGGCAGGAAATAACCTGAACACTATATAAAGTGAAAGAATTGCACTGGGGAAATGGAAATATAATATATAAACATTCAAGTTAAGCCTGTTCGATTGTACGTACCGTTACTGTGAATGTACGAATAACAAAATCTGAAAACTCTTCCATTCTCTTCAGTGTAACTACAATATTTCCATATGCACATGAGTTTTCGTCTGGCCAATATTTTTCGCATTTGTCCTGTAATGGTAGTATAGCAAATCTTTATCAATGATCAGACATCTTCGCTTTAAATTGAGCAAGAGATTGTATATATACATATATGTGTATTCTCGTATTTAGTCTTGCCGTTAAAAGGGACAAAGATTAAAACAAGGAGGACACTTTAAATAAACAGGTCCTTATGTTTAGGGGTAGAGAACAACGACGGTCTGTTAATATCTCCTATAGAAAGATGTCGTATAATCCCAATGGTATCAATATAACATTATATATCATATAACATATTGTTCTAACATTACAACCAGTTTGGTTTGCATGCCCCTATCTTGTTGACAGTTTGTGTTATTTGTAGTATGCAGGGTACATTGGGCCACTGATACAAGTTGAAAGCGAGAGTAGCGGAAGCACAAGAACGGTGCGTTATCCAATCACTGCATTTCTTATTGTACCAATAGAATGCCAATTATGTTTGCACTGGAATAAGTATCCAAGAAATGAATTTGCCTACGAATATATATTGTCTTCACAATGCTATCAACACGCAAGTCTTTATTGCTTACCTTTCCTGCTTCCACTAGATTTGTTAACATCACTATTTTACAGGTTCCAGTTTGCCAGATCATGCTCCAAAAATCTGACAGAGTGTCAGTTAGAGGTGCTACAATTGAAACAAATATTATCATTGATAAATATACGCCCAACTATATAACCACATCAACTTCAGCTTCGATACCTTCAGATACATTGGAAGTCTTGTAGCGTATTTTGAATATGATTTCATCGACTGAATAATATATTGCAAGGCACAACCCTACCAACCAATAAAAATGCCCTTTTCACAAATATTTTTGAGGGGTCTGAGTGGGATATTTTAGCAGTGTACTAATAGTCAACACTAGTATGACCATACAAACATTAAACTATAAATACCTTCCCACCTAATTTTGCTGGATGGGGTTATGGCAAACATGCAATTTGCAATTGCAAGACACGGAAACCTTTTCTGGTTTTAATCAAGTGTAAGTCTAACAATAGTATGCAAGAGTGACATTAAAGGCAGATTCAATTCAATCTTCGTGTAAACGGTACATACCTTGTGCTGCGATGTAAGCATTCACTCCATTGAAACCCTACAAAGATAAAGATGGATGTCACATACAAAGGGAACAGCCCCTAAAATACCCAAAGCAGAATGAAAAAGTATACAAACATGTAAACTATTAAAACAATAAAAGGGATTAAAGAGAAGCATAAATGATTGATGACGATAGGAACACTTTATGCCAAAAATGGCAAACACAAGCCATGCTCGATAAATGTAATTAATATAAAACAACGAGGTAGATATTTGCAAAACAAATGTTTTAGTAAAATCAAAAGCAATTCTAATATGGTAAAAGGTCATTAATCCAAGGGGTTATTTCAACTCATTAGAGTTATGGTTGCATTTCAGAAGAGTAATACAACTTATATAAGTTAAATACTTACATGAATATTTGATGCATTTATGTAATCTGGCTGGTTGTGGTCAGTCTTATCAAGGACTACTCTTGTTTGGTCATCTGTTATGGGTTATAGTACATACATATACAAGTATTGACAGGTCATTTTTGAACAAATTTTCTTTTACAGCACTATGAAAATTACTTCATATCCAAAAACATTTTAAATCGACATAGGTAATACATGAAGAAATTAAGATATAATGTTTTTCTATATCTCTGAATCAGACACTTAGCTTTATTTAAGCCTGTGTTAGTTATATATGTCCGAAAATTGAAACACGATGATCTGTGTCAGCAAGTAAATTGATCGTGCTACAAATCGAACAGATACAACAACAATTGATGGAATGGTTTCTATTGACGTTGCCACAATCTTGCGAGATATTAAATGTCACGGTATGGACTAAGTCACAATAAGGGGAGACGATGTGTAAGCGCCCAGGTAGCTCAGTCGGCAGAGCATTTGCCCTGTAAGTGAAAGGGTCCGGGTTCTAGTCCCGGTCAGGCTGCACATTTTCCCACCTCATGACTTAAACAAAATATATTTTAATTAGCAGATAAAGAAATCTCCGTAATTAATCAGTGCTACGTACATGGATATATATTCCTATATCTATTCTTGCCTCTGTGTATTGACTTTCTAGCCTCATTACATTCAAAAATCATCTCCGCTGATATTTTCTGAATAGGAAACAATAAATGAACACAGATACATGCTTTGCAATAACTGAAACAAAAAACGTAATAGATCTATGCTAAATTTACATTACTTGATAATTCCTTGCATGTATGACAAAGGGCAACAGAAACCACAAATAAATAAAACAGTTTGGTCCAAAATAAAATTGGGATGGCGCCGCGAACCTAACTTAATATTGCAGATATTTCGTTTAAGATTTCTTGTATCGGATACTAAAGATATTAACCAATAGCAGTTTCGGGTTCAGCAATCAATCTTACATAAGTACAGGGATTTGATACCAATGTACACTGTATTTATTTAAGCAAAATAATAATGTGCGTAAAAAGCGAGGATGAAAGATTTACGATACATACGGGAAATGTCGTTAAACGAGCAGTAAATTCGTCATAGGTTTTGTTTTATTGAATAACATACTTCAAACTGCGCCTCAAGTTTCTTCGTCATATTGTCATCACGTAGCACAAAATCCGACAATGCCTGAACTTGTATCGCTGTTGATGGTATCTTCTTTAAATCAAATGCGTAATACGTCCCCCCTTCGTCACGTACTTCCAGTGATGTGTTAACATACTCGGTAGGAACATCTGCGTAGTCGGCATACTGTGCACCACCTATAAATAAATATAGAAAACCTCCTATATCCCATTTGAACACCACCTCATTATTAAGATGACCACACAATTAAGGACACAATTTTCAAGTCCATTTTCACAATTTTGCTCTTCAATAAACCTCAATAGAAAGACCACCTCAATGACAAGATCAGTTTTCAAGGGTCCCAAGGATAGTATTATTATGGAGATTTTACAATAGAGTTTTGTATACATACTGACCTGGTTGCATTGTGTATCGATATATATTGATAACGACATCCAAGACCTAGTTAATAGTTGTATGTAGAGAGTATGTATTGTGACAAACTTATACCATTGATTGAAGATTCCCGAATGTTATTATATTCGTTGTCAGTAGTTGGTGTTCGTTGCTGACCAGTCCTTCTGCGTGGAGGAAAGATGTTCGGTATATGAGCTCTATGAGCATTGTCGCAGCATTGTTTGTCTGAAAAACTTTTTTTGGATATGCATATTTAAGTGCAAGTGAAGCGTCGTACAAAAATTACATTATAGAGTAAATCATGTTGTAGAAAGACTGTTACTACATCACTTTAATCGCTTCATTTTAGCCAGAATTGTTCAGAAATTATTTGTAAGCTGAAGGTTATGAACATTAGTTGAGTATTGAGTATTTCATGCCCAGAAACATTTTGTTTCTGTATGAATCAGTAAGGTTAAATCTGAATGAACGTTACTCCATTCATCACAATAATATGCGCACTGAATACACTTACAGGAAACGAGTAATACAGGTAAAGCATGATATTTTTATACTACCGTTTTCGATATAGCAACACAATTGCAACTACTGTTCCGGCTACCAATATAACAACCACAGTACCGACCACACCCCCTATCACATCACTTTTATCAGAAGATGATGCTTCCTCTGCTGATACTAAATCTGCAATAATAGACAAGAAAGTCTCGTTCATGACATTTTTAGCCTTTCCATATTTCAATTTGATCACCAAGTTAAGACGATGACAAGCAAATTAATTTCCCAGGAAGCGGTATGCAATTAAATATTATTTTTTGACATATGATATGGTTTTATTTCATTTAAGTCCAGTAAGCCATATGGCACATGAGGACAAACAATAACGTTATAGTTGAAGAACAAACTGAAAATGACTATGCGATAAACATGTTTGTTTTATATTAGAGTACAATCACTGATCTGTAATCGTCTTTTTATATCACAACCTTAACAATTACACTATACACAACATGAACTTACGTGGTTGTGACCCGATGTTTTATTCCCGATCATAAGAATAAATTAATGGATATTCTAAAGCTAATGCAAGAAAAATAAACATGTTCTTACTGCACTCTGGAAAACGGCTGTCCCAAGTACCGTTTGCTGTGCAACGTACTTCTTCTTTGCCAATTAACACATTTTGTTCTTTACATGTAACATTAATTTGTGTGTTAAATGGTAGACGCTGAAAGTCAGATAATCTGTACATTGCCGTTTCATTACCATATATGGTAAATACATATTCATCGTTTCTCGGAATCGGACAATACACAACGGTACATCTGTCTACTTCACCAGACCACGAACCATTTGCTAAACACGTCCGGTTGTATGAACCCGACTCCCGTAAATATCCTTCGACACAAATAGCGTAGATAGTAGTATTAAAATATATCGTTCCTGATGCAAACATAGTACCATTGTGGAAAGCGTAATACAATGACTGGTCTATTATAATCGGTTTCCTGCACTGGACGATATCACAATGCGGATGTGTGATACTCCAGTATCCATTACTTTGACAGCTTGTTGCATTGTGTCCGGTCAGAGTATGACCATCATCGCAAACAATTTGCAATATAGTTCCATAGTCAAACACTTGAGGAGAAGAAACAACGAGACCATGTTGATAAATATATTGCCCGTTTGTAATTCCTTCAGATATACTGCATTGCATTGGGGCACATTTCAGATGTGCATTACTCCAATTTCCGGTTGCCATACACGTTCTGGTCATTTCTATATTTATTCTGAAATCTTCAGTACAAACTAGACTGATTTCGCATTGAACCTGCGCGTATTCACCATTATGATCACCACATTGCGTTGTATTATTTATAACGTAATAACCATTTTCATCGTGTGGTAGAGGACACATGATGGGTAAACATATGTGTTCTTCCGTTAATGGCTGCCACCATAATGTATAATCGCAAGATTTCCGGTATGTCTCTTGTGGATAATACCCGTCATCACACGTGTAACATACAATACTTCCTATCTGATTCCCATTAGTGGTATTTAATATGTGTGTATGGTCAGGTAGTGAGTTCTCTACTGATAGGCACCGGGCATCAGCTGCTAAAAAATTGGATATCAGAATAATTTTCAACCAAAACATGATTTAATTCGTACACGGAGACATTAATTAATGCATTAATTAATGCTTTATGAAAGAATACACTTCCAGATTTAAACAAGTTGTTTCTAGTCAACGCGTAAAATAAAACAAGATTAATCGGTATAACATTACAATTGTTCGTATTACAGATGTGTACGCCAATGTAACTACATCAGATGAAAACGGTTAAAACATTTACGTTCAGATTGGTCAGAAACATTTTCAAGGATGTCAAATATAGGAATAAATGTCGGAAATATTATAAGATCATATATGTACATCAACAGCTACAAGAAGGCGAGCGTGCTAGTATGCATGCTAAAACAAAGCGGGACTCACGTTGGCACGTTGGAGTTCGTGAGTTGTACACTCCAGTCGCCAAACACTCAAGTGTAGGGGAGCCAATCAGTATATACCCATAACCACAAGAGAATTGAATCTGCATCCCCACCGTGTTGTATCCATTAATCACAGAGCCGGTACCGGGAATTATGTAACCAGACAGATGTTCAGTGAGGTTTATTTTGTTGCAACCACCTGCGTGATAATCAGACATGTCTCCTTCACATAAATAATGTAATTTTTACGATGACGTCACTTTAAACACAATTGATACAGCCAAATATTCGGAATATCGAAATATAAAAATGCATTACGCAGCAAATCTTCCGAAACCGAGGCGGTTGATTTTACATAAAAGTCTGCCACCCCCAACACAACCTCTGATTTATACAGTAGGGCATAAACCTTATATAACGTACATGAAGTTATCTGTACATTACGATTCTAGAGCTACGAGCAGACGTCTGAGCTATATGTTTACCAGTCATACTTAACCAAAATATTAACTATAATTGCCATTCATGGTTAAGTATGACTGGTAAACATATAGCTCAGACGTCTGCTCGTAGCTCTAGAATCGTAATGTACAGATAACTTCATGTACGTTATAATAACAAAGTTTGTGCAGTTTGAACATTTGAACAACATGAACTTGGTACATAATGTAATAAAAAAAAGTATCTCTTAGCACTACAAAAAACAGTACCGGCGTTCCATAATTAGTTGTCAATGCTCACAACCTATTTACAAAATATTTTTCTCGTGGTAATAAGCATTGTTAATAAAATGCATTCGCGCGAATATTCGGTTGTCGATACAATGAAAATATAAATGCTTACGAATGTATGTAATAATAAGTGTATGATTTCGTACAGTTATCATTTAATTGTTGAATCATAAGCTATAAATGTTATCCAGTCTTTACAAATAAGTTGATAAGAAGTACCTGAGAAATGGTGTGTACTGTTCAAGAATGCCGCTTCTCTGTATATCCCGGTCAACTGCACCATCAACACAACAATCGTCGTTATCTTCATAGTAACATACAGCGGTCAAACAATCTTCAACATATGTTATTAAACTTCCTATATTTGAAATGACCTGCTGGATATGATTATAAAGGTCGCAACATATGATTAATCATTCCTTGCTACCATTATTGTATTTGGTTGTATCATTTTCTGATATAAGTATGCAAATTGGAAGTGACCACCCTTATAATTATAAATGTACTCCGCGGTGGTATAAATATGGAGTTTTTCCTCTGATCAGGTGAGGCAAACAAATATACATCGTGAAAGAGTCGCGATGAAAACTAAGACAGGATTTAACGTCTGACTGGACATGATTAGATCCAAAACTAAATTTTGTTTTTACCTCAGGTAAAAGCCCATTTTTATCGAAATTCCGGTTTTCGTCTGTTGTACAAACATACATGCTTTTTCAAGCTAATATTTGTTCATATACTGTATACATGTATTTGTTAAAACAAGAAGATACAAATATATGAATAATGCAATGCATATTCATGAAATATTATACATACGTATGTAGATTACGCTACTCTGCAATTAATCTTTACTACAAAGTGAAAGATAAAAAAGTAAGCACGTCTTCTATACAACCAATCAAACATGAGTTACAATCATCTGCACTTGGTTCAGAAGCATTTCGGCACATAGAAAGTGTAAAGTTCTACGTCTGCATATACCATAGTTTTAAAACAAAACAATTTCTCATTTAGTTTCAAATGTACCACGTTTGCGTGTTAAAACTGCAGTTTACAGCTCTTTCGAATCTATTGAAATGATATGAATCAGAGCTATGTTCCAAACCAGAAACCTTCAATTTCGCGATAGAGGTGTGATGGTACATTTGTATTAAACAAACTTCTATCTAACTAGTAGGCGTCCGTTTGCTGTAAAATGACAGTAAAAAGGTACATTGAATTTCAATTCTTACACAAATAAACCCGAACGTTACAATGTTGTCACTACAACTTTAGAAACACTGTGTTAGGAACATCACATACATATGTAAAGTTCGGTCGGGGTCAGTTATGCCTGCTGCTACAGCGAATTTGATGAATATTTATGATCAAATTAATATTTAGGTAAAAATGGGAAAAAATTATACGCCCATCAATTCATCAATTTGAATACATAAACGGTAATAACATGCAGATAGGAAGTCGTTTAAATGTTGTTGTTTTTTTAACAGGGCGACCTCCCAAGAGCGACCGTTTCCTGAGCAAAAACTTACTTCAACTTTATTAGTATTTTCCTGTAGCAAACGTTAACAATTAACTTCTCTGAAGCTACAACCTCCCAACAAAAGTAATCATGATCTGGGGAGGGGGGGGGGGGGGTACTTTAAATTCAACTTTATATACATTTCCTACATGTAAGCAACAAGCAAAACAACAGATAAAAGCCCCTTTGTTTAAAGTTCGGATATATCATAGTTATTAGTACTTGTAAAACTTCCAGATATTTCTTATTCATAATTTATCGCAGTCTTAACAAACAAATATACAAACCTTTTATTAAAATATCACTTCTAATTTAATGTTGCAATATGAACACTATTTTCGATTGAATATCATTATGTTTTCTTGTTGAAATAATTCACTGGAAACGAAAACATTTATTCAAACCACTTTCCTCTGATACCAACTTCATAAGAGCAAATCCTCTCAAGGCAATACTTAAGCCCATGAAAATTTAAATTTTAAGATAGTTTCGTTGCGTACAAATTCATTTTGACCGTCATAAACGAGAGGCAAAATAAAACTTCCTGTGTCGATACGTAAACCTAGCAAAGATAAACCCATACCTCTTATCATGGACAATTTATCAAACAATGTTCACTATCAGACAGGTGTTTGTCATCCTTGTAAATAAACTTTAACCCGAGCATCGACTTCAATGCAGCATGATTTATTACGTATTTTCCCTCGATGTGCTTATAGTGGCAATATCCTAGATGTTTTGTTACACTAAGCTTGAATAATTTGTGCTTAAATAATACTCCAATGACTGTCAGCAATGTGTATGCCACAAAGCGCGTTTTATGGTGGCGCTATAATATATATGACCACTTGTTAAAATTTGTAGACATTGTTCAATACGTAGAATGAGAAATTTTACATGGATTTGTAGAATTTAATTATGCATATCTGAGGTGGGTGCTTGGTTATGAAAGCCCCCATATAGATGTTATCAGCATGATAAAGAGATACTTGAAGTTCTTTTGATCAATGTCTTTTGAATTCATTGTTATTTTCCGTTTTCTTCTCAATTAGTCGGAAACAGTTCAAAACACAGGACTTGCAGAGACATTTTGTTATACCATATTATCGTTTGGCTCCAATGTAATACGAATGTGTGTATAGCACAACTACATGGTTAACCGCTTGTGAAGATACTATGTTCAAGACAAAGGTAAGGATATATGGTAAGGCAAATCATCTTGTGGGCCACACTTTATATCCAATATCTGCATTGTCAATATACTACAGTGAATTGCAATGCATCCTCTGTCATACAACTTGTCTTTCAGTGGTGATGTGGAATCCATGTATAACGACGAGCATAAAACATAACATAGCAATGCAAATACCAACAACACATTGTGTGGTCATTTAACGGGTTTAAATAAAAGGTAAAGGTTCCAAGCAGCACGGTTGTACCGAAATCTATCAATCATGTCTCATGAATTGGAAATAAACCAAAATATGTATAAATGCATTCCAATAAAGCATACCAATAATAAATTATTATGTGCTGATAAAAAACATACATTACATTTTATGTAGATCAATCAAATACATGAGAAATTCGAATTCACAAACTAAGCACGTATATGTTAATCTCGTCAGCACTTTAAATGCCGTAAAACATAACAAGGGTTTACTTCTACATTATTTATTTGTTTGGGTTAAAATGTTATCTATAAGACATTAAATCATATAAATGCAGATAAAAATGTATAGGATTTAAAATAGATACGGCTATACCTATTCAATATTTATAAAGCGTTACCGAATTGTCCTCTTTTAAATGTAATTAAATTGGCTCGAAGAAGCATAAATTAACTCAAAAACGTGTTAAATATTTATTTCCTGCAAACAAGGGCAATCAAGCGAAAAAGGTAAAATTGAATAATTGTGGTTAACTTAAACTGATGTTATGTTAGTCTTTGGATATCTCATCAGCTGATCGTACCATCGACACTGTCTCGTTAAGAGTCGTCGTTTGCTTGCCGATATGTTAAAATCTTGCATTTAATTAGTTACATCGAATATTACATCAAAATTCATATACATAATGCTTATATGTACGAGCTGTCTATACCTGTCTAAGAGAATAATAGCAGGAAGTGAATCGTAAGACAATTTACCAAAGAATATGTGGCAGATTTGAGCAATGGTTTGGAAAATTTATCTCATCATGATTAAAACTTGTTGTTTTTAATTCTGTTTGCATATCCTTTATTGACTTGTTAAACTGGAACCATTCAAAGCAGGGTAACTCAATAATTTCTTATATAATATCTAAGTTATAATAAGTCTCTGTCCATTCATCCTCTCTTTCAAAGATTTTACACTAATGAAGTTTAGGCTATAAGATACATACACCTACATAATAAAATAACACCATAACCGTAAATAATGCTCGATTTACATCTTCATACGCACATTCAGTTCAGCGGTAAAATTCCAGCATACAAAACATAAAGGCTTTGACAACATTAAGCTGCCTGGAAAAGAGCTGTCGTATTAGACGTACTTTTACACTTCCATGACTTGATATATAAATGTTGAATTATACAAAACATGGTAACGACGTAATTGTATGTACTATATAAGTTGCATTTAGCTTCTGACCATTGATTATCTTTTTCAAGGCTTTTACACTAATTAAGTATGGCTTTAGGATACATACAAATACAAAACAAAATAACACCGTAACCGTTAATATTGAAACATTTACAGTTTCACACTCGCTGTCAGTTTAGCAGTCAATTTTCAGCATACAATAAATTCAAGGTGAGCTGCCTGGGACAGATCTAGCGTAATAAACATATCATCAAAACACTCGAAATGCATATAAAGATTAAAATACTGGAAAACAGGAAAGGAAAAGCCAGGGACGATATGAGTTATTGGTTCTCAAAATATAAATTCGTCAAGTCAATGTGCAACGACTTAAGGATGAAAAGTGAATATTTCAACGTATAGGTTGAACCTCAACATTCTACTATTTACACAAGCTAAAGAGAATAGAAGTGTCAGCTCGATATAATCCAATATTATTTCTAGAACGCGAAGTTTGAATACGTGGACAATTCTGCAATATAAGACAGCTCCACTTCCTGACAGAATTCGTAGTGTTCCTAAAATTACGATATATAAAGATAAGTTAACAGTGTTAATACTCAGAATGTTTTTGATAACGTATTTGAATTCGAAAGAATTGTTTAAGTGCATCGGTTATCAAACGTTTGCATTGTGATGCATAATGTACTGACCCACTTTTAATGTGAAACGGACAGTCCATTGTTTTAATAGCATACATACGTGCTATCTACAATAACATATTAATTTTTTATCGTCCTTTGTATTGATTGGGCAATGTCTAACAACGATACACTATTATCTATAAACTGCGTGATATGTCCATACTGTTAGTTATACATTGTACTATATTGAATATTTTAGTCCGTTTTTGAGGCGATTGAGCGTCTCATTGCTATCATTGTCAACCAGATGGTCTACTCGAAGTACCACCATATTCATCTTCTAAAGAAAATAGTACATGTAAAGTCCTCTGATTTTATAATAGATTTGATGAGTATAATAGCTGATTCATCAGGGATGTATAAATTGTGGAATGGCGAGAATCTTGGTATAAACGGCTCTTCTGGTTTATTTGTGTCATGTTTGCCGAATGTGTTTTCCCGAATAGTAACGTATTAATTTCTAATACGATAAAATAGAAAACGCCCAGTCTTGCATTGGAAGTGCATCCCAGGACATTCAGTCTTTTGATCTTTATTATTTACGTGATAATAGTTGTAACAAATTATATGTTATAAGCTTTGGAGATTGACCAATAGATATAGTGTTCACAAGAACGGTTTTCTCAACTAGTTCGGAATCCATTTTACATCTACTTGGTATCATTATTGGGCATATGTTACATACTGGCATGTATCTGTATTTCGCCGAGTGTTAGATCATATTCTTTCCCATAAACATGAAATGCAGGTGGCATGCGTCGTCATTGTAACATAAATGAAGATTTCGAGTTCAGTCATTCACCACGACCGAACTCTAGTCACGAGTTCACTTCATATATTAATAGAAGTTATTATAATATAATGATATTAAACTTTAACACTATATTTCAATTAAAAATAATAAACTGATCTGTCATCTAAATTCCAATATCTGTATATTAGGTGAATTTATATGATTTAATTGAAAAATGTCTTGTTTATTATAATCATTCGCTATCTAATTGAGCAGGTATAATTTAGTTCATAATGCACCATCATCACGTATACTGCCAGTCGCCTTGAAAAACATCTAGAATTACGGTATGTCTAAACATTCGTAATTAGGATGAACCCTATCCGACTTCGATTTTAAGTGAAATCTACAAAACGAACACATAGTGTAATATTTCTGTATAAAATAAAAGCAAACAATATGTTATATCAATAAAGTTTAGTTTGCTATATACTAGAAATTAAATTGTCCAATGAAAGCCACTTGCAAGGGTAAACATATATGGGAATAGGGATGCAAGGGTAAACATATATGGGAATATTGGTGCAAGGGTAAACATATATTGGAATAAGGGTGCTAGGAATGGTCTAGCCATTAGTAAATTAGCCATTGGTAAAGTACAATTAAGGACAATTTAGTAGTACAACACGGGGGAATTATTTAATGGATGGGGTAAATCAAGGAACAACTTAAGAAAGTCAGCAATAATAGGCCGAACGGGGAAGAACATGAGTATTATATCAGGTGAAAAAAACTGCACATGGGATAATAACTAAAATGCAAAACTGCACAAAGTGTACCTCGTTTACGATTTTAAAATGATATTTGTACAATCAGGAGAATAACCATCGCTTGTTTAAATGTTTATATAGTCAACCAGATGTTCAAATCATGAGCTTGTTAAATTTAGTTTCTTCCGGTTATTATCGGTGAATAGTCGAGGAATGTGATAGTCTGTTTTATTATACCTCATGTGACTTTGCCTTGTTAAATTTCCATATACACGCTATAAACAAATCCGTAATGTTATCCTGTAACATAACGTTTGTACCCTATGACATAAATTTTTACACGGCGCCATAACGTGTTTTACCCTCTCGCGGGTCTAAAAATACATGTAGACAACGGGAAATTCCAATAGTAATTTTCTATCATTCATCTGATGTGTCTTGGAGTATGGTATTTAACTTAAATAAATGTTTTGTTTCTGTTACACATTGATTTTATTGTTTTATATTTTAAAATCAAAATATTTGTTCGGAATAATAAAATAATATCAGATCCCATGGAGGGCGATAGCATATAATGTTAACACTCGAAATGTTAATGTCAACATCGGCTTACGCCTCGGTTGACATTAACTTTCTCGGGTTAACATTATATGCTATCACCCCCCCCCCCCCATGTGATCTGATATTTATACAAGATCAGCAAAACTAAAAAAAACGACAAATGAAATGTTTGCCAACATATGATGTTTAGTACCATTTACCTTTTTAACTGTCACAGCCTCATAAATTACATGCAATAAACATATTTACGTTCGACCAATAATTTTATAAATACTAGGGATGTCAACATTTAACCGGTTTATCGTTCGATCGTCCGGTTATTGGTTAAGAAAATTGGTAATCGAGTAGTCGAAAAAGAAATGAGTGCATAACTTTTACATTTTTAGGCAAATCATGATGGCCATATACTTCCAATGTTTTATCCGATAATCCGTCGCAGCTGTGCACCCCCTTAGGCTTGAAAATCAATAATGCAATCACTGTTGACACATTTTCAAAGTAAACATCGTGAATTTTTATTATGGGGTATTTTTTAGTTAATTCCCGACTGATTCGCTTAAATTACTTTTCAAACTGATAACCGAAAGTGTAAAATCGATATACCAGTCCGAAAATCACGTTTTTTGGGGTTCTATAGACGCTCTAAACCATAAAATCAAGCGCTTGGTGACACTGATCAAAATACGATGCGACCTTGCTTGTCATGTTGTTTCACACGTTTCTGTTGTATTCAGATATGACAATTGGCAATACAATTGTTAATTGGCGTCTCTTTTAAACGGATGACCCCCAGATTACGAGTTAATTCGCAGAATATAGCTATTAAAAGCTTATGATACGGATGAAGACATGATATTGACAAAATTTCAGCCACACAAAAAAATCTCCCGTTTTGAGTCTCAATCTCCGCTTTTCGAGGTGCAATCTCCCGCTTTGCCAGAAAAGGAAACATACATGTATGCTTTAGCCCGCCGTAACGGACAAACGACAGCTCGAAAGAAACGGCATACTCTCAACCGGTGTCTACGTACATTTTAATAATTGTGCATTTTACTCCCCGACCCGCCAAAATGTACGTCCGATGTACGTCCGATAATTAAATACAATTATATATGTGAACTGAACGAGTAATTTAAGCAACTGTGACGCTTGAAACAATCAAGACAATACATACCACTCGTGCATATATGGATATTATAAGATTCCAGCCCTGAAATGAAATTATTTGCTGCATTTCGTCATTTCGCGCGGTAAATTAACACGTATAGAAGGGAATTTTGTTTCAGCGTTTATGTTTCATAAGACGTATGTATAGGGAAATACGAACATATTTTCCTTAGTATCTCTAAAATGTTCAAGCTTGGGAGATAAATACGATTCACATATCTAAGTGGTTGTATGTTTTGCATGACTTATCTAGATTGTTTTACAAGTACAACACTTAATCAAACGAACGAATTGAATTATTGAACATGAATTATCATTGCACATTTTTGTTGTGTTTTTCGGTGCAGCCGTACTAACATCATTTTGCTATTTGCATATCAGTGTTGTGTAAACCAATCAAGTCATGCGTCAACCACCAAGGCAATTTCTCTTCAATTAAACAACGTTTGTAACCTTGACGCGGATTGGTTAAGCTTTCGATAAAGGGTAAGTTACCTCAACGAAATCCACTGTATTTCGTTGAATTTACCGAAATCCATTTTGGATCTGGAGTGACCAGCAATCGTAACATCTCGGCATTTTTTATGTTGCACAACAAATCTTAACCTTCAAATTGCGCCGACCATCTTTTTTCAGATAGATCTATCTCTCGTTGAATATTGAGGAGATAGATATTGAAGACTTCATAAATCGCGCTTAAACGAGTAGAACGTATACATATATAGTCCTCCAGGATAATGTAATCTTCATAAACATACATCGGATTAGTAAACTGTTGTAACGTAGGTTTGATAGGCAGACAGGCATGCAGACAGTTAGATAGAGTTAACATAAACAAACTTTGCAACTATACATACAAAATAACGAAATATCGATAATAAAGCTATTTCGACGTACACACTAAAATGGTTGATTCACATTAAATAACTCATAATGAAGTACACGCTACATTGTCATTGAAACAATGAGACATAATAGAAAAGTGAGGTGAGGAGAAAATACAATACAAACGCAACACATACGTACGGTATTTAAGTATTGATATTTATAGACGAACGACCGACTGTGGTAAGAAAATTCGATTACTTTTATTGAAATTATAGGTGTTGAAATAAGTGATATAGCCAATTCGAGCGCCAGATCATTGAAGATTCCTACAGTCAGATTGTAGTCAATAATTTTACAGTGTATTCAAACATTCAAGAAAACTGATTGATTGGTCATACACACATTCAAACAGCACACTTTTTCTCGAATGATTACAGAAAGTGTAGTATTACAGGTCAAAATTTAACTACAACAAGACATTTCAATGATCTGACAATCGTATTGGCTACAACGGTATTTTATTTAAGTATAATTTCATCACAAATAAATAAGTTTTCTGAACATACTCCAGTGTTTGTTTTTAAAATAATCTCCATTAAATGCCGTAAATTCCGTACTTTTCCGTGGTCGATGACCACGGCGAATTACATTATTTATTTATAATGATAACTTATTTCTTCGCGACACTTTAATTTAAGGTACTATATTCGAAGTAGTTTGTCATTCACCTCAGATTTAATTGGTTGCACAATAATACATAATAGTGTCTCAATCTACTCAAGGAAACATCGGTCGAACATTATAGATTCATTTCTTTCGGTGGATTACCGGAATAAATCGTAATAAATTGTATTCAACCACATACAGGCCGGAACTCATTAACGACAGGTGGGTTTAATTTTTTGAAATTTCATAAGAATATTGACATTGAATTTCATCCAAAGAGCTTGTATGGTGGATATCCGCCGATTGAAGGTTCTTGCCACCTGAAATAAGTTGAAAACGGAAATAACCACCATTATAATGGGTTCAAACAAATAATGTCAATATTCTTATGAAATTTCAAAAAATAAAACCCACCTGTCGTATATGAGTTACGGCCTGTATCATTCCGACGGCTCGGGCGCGTTCTTCTTCAGTCATTCTCACCATGTTTTGTGTTTTTCAAAAAGGATTTTCATCAGCAATGACAAAAGTGTACACGAACACGTGCAAATATGTGTCCATGCCCCGCACGTACAAAACGTGCTATAAACGTCAATACCCCTAATACGATTGATTTCATAGCGAGCCGGCTAAAAAAATCAATAATTCGCTGCATTGCCTGTTCAAATATCGGTATGTGAAATTTTGTGTGAATACATGCATTATTAGAAAAATAATAATACAATATAAACTGGCCGATTAGGAATTTTGTTGAGTGTATATGTATATTAGGGCTTAAATGCAGTTTATTTAAGTCATGCATTGTCAACAAACGTTTATCTCTGTTTCTCTAAGTAAAAGTGGTTACACATTCCATTATTTACTGGTAGATCGGTGGATAATATGGTTAGTGATCGACAGCTGAGATTTAGTGTTCTACCGGAACGTTTTCGCATGTACACAAATCAATAGCCTCCGCGGCTAGCTCAGTTATTAGGACAAAGACTATCACCCGGCAGATCATGGTTCGCTTTACGAGTTAAGCAGGTTATGCTCTTCCGTGAAATTGGCTATGGTCATGTCCTCCACGTGAGAAGATCAGTTGATTGCGAAAGAGGTTAGTACTGTTTGATAATTAATTCCAGGAGATCTGGTTAGGGTCCACTGGCCGCTGCATTGGACCAAAACAGTTTTGAGAAACGGCGTTAACCCTCCCAAAAAACGAACGAACAAACATCAATATTCAACGCAACACAGAGTACACTCCCTTGACAAATGTTCCATGTTGTGTGTTGAATAGAATTATCTTACATATTTTACACACTGACTAGACGCTTGTAATTCTTTATTATCACACTATGTAAATATTTAAACCAAACAAAGAATGTACCGAGTATATCAAGTAAGCATATACAGTATGTATTCAGTATTGTTTGGAAAAAATCACTTTCTAAATGTATAACCGACAATGGTTCGAGGAATGTGGAATTTATGACAGAACCAAATATTTCACACATTCACGGACCTATATACCATGTTATATAGGTCCGTGACACATTATATCAGTTCAATTTTATCACAAAACAAAACTTTTTACACCAACTTGAACTAAATAGTCGCTACATTCCCATGTGACAATACATTGCTGGAGCATTGTCATGCAGCAGTCGAAATCTGTGACTGGGCGACCTTTCTCGTAGAATATGCAATACAATATCACGGTAGTACCTTCCACTCACACTTCGGTCCCTTTTACTAGAATATGTACTGTTATGCCTTCGCTAGAGAAGAATATGGCATACAACACCTTCTTTGCACTGATATTGTTTTTCAATTAGTGTCCTTTTGCCTTGTTTGGTGGCCAATATAGTGTTCCCAACCTTTCACACTGGCTCAGAATAGTGTACTCGGGATTCATCACCTGTGACAACATTTGCAAACAGCTTTGTTGGCATCTCTTTTGGCAGATTCAGCACGTACCTTTTTATCTTCATCAGTCAATAGATGTGACACTCACCTTGCAGAAATCTTCAATTTTCAAGATTTTTTAAGAATGAAATGAACCGTTGAAGTGAAATACAACGTACTGTTGTTGCATTATTTGGAAAAGTTTCGTTTATCTACACACGTCACACGTTCCTGTCTTCGGCCAAACTGATTTTGCCGGATTTTCTAAAGACTTTACTCCACGATCAAATTTCATTTTTTCATCTATGAACCGTCTCGTAAGACACCCTACCAGACCCATAAACACGAGTAATTTCTACATAAATCTCTTTCACAGAGCAATTATTCAGTTTACCATGAACATTCTATTTCATATATTGTTTGCATTTGCATGAATTAGATCATGCCCTGACGCTTAAGTACTATGTCATTCATAAAGTTCCATGACGCCTTCAATACGGGTGACTAGATAAACTACATATAATACTATAAATATAAAGTGCCCTGATATATAGTTTATTCCAAATGACTCAAATGTAAAACTATTACATTTCGAATAAATAAAAAAACACTTTAATAATGCTAGTTGTCTCTGCAAGTTTTCATTAAATTTGAGTGACTATATTGAAATAATAAGTATCGACATAAGATAGTCCAGATCTTCATGTAGATACATTGAACATTAAATATCAACCTTTATCCACTTATTGCCTTAAATACACCCGACAACTCTCCATGTCCACTAAACAAATAAACTTCCAATTCACAAATTTCACAACAAAGGTGAAGGTTGAATGGATAGAATACACCACAAGGACTCATGTGGCATCACTTACACTGTACATTGAGCATATTGTTTTCTATTAACGTGTTAACAATGTTAAACACAAACTGATATGGTCCCTACGTCCACATATTCAACATTTAAACGAAACGATTATTGTTGCGTCAACATCCACTTAGATAGATACTATTGTCACGCAATGTTTCATCACGTAGGGTTAGATTTCATATGATTAAAATCATGTCATTAAGATAAGTAGAAGTAAGGCCTGGTGATTACATCAATGGTTTAAGAACCGGTATGGAGCTGAGTCACAAGCATTTATTTTATTCTAACTTATATATGCTGCTTAAGATTAAAATCCCCCTATTGAAATTTCTAGTTTTGAGTTGTTTTGTAAAACGTACTTATACTTTCTGGCTAATTAATGTAGTATTAATAGAGAATATGCTTCATACAGAACCAATTAAGATGTTTAAAATCAGCATAATTTTCTGTCGATGAGCTTGTGTTCAAAATTGTATAACGTAAATATCATAACCCCTGTAAGTCACTTTGTTAGACTTTTTTGGAGTTGAGGAGTATATTGACCTTACATTTATTTACCTAACTGTTTAGTACATTCATTTTACATATAAGTAGTCACAGTGCTGTTGTATGTCCTATAAAAAGCTTAAATAATAACCTTAAATTTTGATATTAGGGTTGGGGCACTGCATTTATAAGGGGGGGGGGGTCAGTCGTTTCGATGGGGTCAAATCGTATAAGGTAAGTTATGAATGAATTTTTTCCGCGTTTCCAGTTTGGTAATGAATAAAACTATACTTTGCATATTTGTTTTCCATTTCTTCTGAATCTGAATCTGAATAGGTACGTCGAAGTAACCACTGCTGGCTTTTATTCGACGGGGTAGGAGTGCGCGTTTAAACGTCCTTTGTTGATATGATAGTCTTAAAACACTCGATGGATCTTGAGTTCACAGCACTATCACTAAGTTTGTTCCAGTCAAAGACTGTTCTTACGAACAATGAATATTTAAAATTGTCACTTTTCACGTGTAATGGTTGAAAACATTTTAAATTATTGTTCAAGAAGTTTTCTACAATGTTTGAGTGTATAAAGTTCTCGTATTGTTTAGCCCTAATAGTACGTTTTGGTCGGAGAGGTTGCAAATAGTCCCCAATGTTGATAGCTGGTACGAGCCCTTCCACCACCTTGTACAGAAACGTCAACCTCTGGTGGCGTCGTCTCTCTTGAAGTGATGGGAGTTCTAGTTTGTCTAGCATGGCGGTGATACAACCATCTTGTCTGGATTTGTAGTCTCTTGTGATGAAGCGAGCTGCTGATCTCTGGACGCGCTCTAGCTTATCAATGTCTCTTTGCTGATAGGGGTCCCATATAATGCTCCCGTACTCCAACTTGGATCTGATGAGTGCTAAATAGGCATTCTTCCGGCATCTTGTAGGGCAGTGTCTAAGATTTCTTCTTAGGAAGCCAAGGGTAGAACTGGCTCGTTTTGTGATGTTGGTTATGTGGGTGTTCAATTTGAGGTCGTCTGAAAATGTGATTCCTAGGTATGGGTTTTCTTGAACTTGTTTGAGGGTCTGGTCGCCGATTGTGTAGAAGAAGGTTGAACGTTGTCTGGTGCTTAGTAGATAGCATTTCTTGGCGTTGAACTTCATGCCCCAATCTTGCGCCCATTTTTGAAGGTTGTCTAAGTCTTCTTGAAGTAGTCTGTGGTCTTTTATGGAGTTAATGGCTCTATACAGGAGACAATCATCAGCAAATAATATAATGTGGGACTTCACCCTTTCTGGTAGGGCATTGATATGACATAGAAACAACAAGGGACCAAGTACTGTGCCTTGGGGTACACCGGAACCTACAGCAACATGTTGGGACTTCTCACCTTCCACAACAACACACATTTCCCGTTGTGTCAAGAAGTTGGATATCCAGTTGAGTATAGGGCCTCGGATACCATAGTTATCAAGCTTGGATAATAGTCGTTGATGAGACACCATGTCGAACGCCTTGCTGAAATCTAATATCATAGTGTCCACCTGTTTGTTCTTGTCGTTATATGAAAACAGATCGTGAGCTGTGACGACAAGCTGGGTTTCGCAGGAGTAGCCAGAACGAAATCCATGGTTGAGGGATGTGAGAACTTGGTGTGTATCCAAGTGGTTCAGGATATGATGGCAGATAATATGTTCCAGAAAATTGGAAATGACGTAGGTGAGAGATACAGGGCGATAATTCTCTGGTGTATGGCGATCCCCTTTCTTGTAAACGGGTGCAATGTTCGCGTCTCGCCAGTCTTCTGGTAGCTCACCGGTATCTACAGATAGCTGAAAGATGGCTGTTATGGCTGCGGATACTTCAGTAGCACACTCCTGTAGGACTCTGTTAGGGAGTTCATCTGGGCCTGACGCTTTCCTGACATTGATGTTTTTGAGCAGTTTAAGGACACCTTGCTCTCCTATGTATAAAGGGGGGATGTCATCATCCACATGGTTGTAGAGTTGTGGAGTTTGTTGGTTTGCGTCATCCTTGGTGAATACTGACTGGAACTGCTGTACTAGGAGTTCTGCCTTACCCTTGCTGTCGCTGACAAGATGACCGTGGTCTCGAAGTGGAGCAATACCAATGTTGTCCTCTTTCTTTGACTTGATGTAGTTCCACAGGGGTTTAGTGTTGTTGCTTTTCAGGCCTTCTTCAATGATATTATTTATGTGTGTCCATTCAGCTTTACGGATTATTTTCTTTGTTTCTCTTTGACATTTTCTGTATTCAGTCCAGTTGTTTGATTTCTTGGCCTTTTTGTATAGTCTTGCTTTACGTTTCAGTTGCCGCTTGACATTCCTTGTAATCCATGGTGAAGTGTTTTTTGATGTTTTCATCTTTGATGGTATATTGGTCTGAATGGCTGAAGTGAGTTTCGATTTAAAAGTGTCCCAAAGTTAGTGTGCCGTTGTGTTGTTCCTATATAGATAGACGATGTGTGTTGAAATATCAGAGACGTCTGCCTTCAGTTGGTCCCAATTAGCTTTGGAGAATAAAAAACAGCGTCTAGGCTTCTGTTTCGTATAATATGGTCTGGTGTCAGAGTCAGCAACTACAATGTCGTGGTCTGATATGCCGGGGGCATTGGCAGTAGACTTGATTAACGATGGGTTTGACGTGAATATGAGGTCTAGTAGGTTATTTTCTCGAGTGGGCTTGTCATGTACTTGAGTAAGATTAAAGTCGGATGACAGATCTAGTATGGCTTGTTGAACTTCCCTGTCTTGTGCATCTCTCCGAACTGAGAGGTTCTTCCAATCAATGTCTGGGCAGTTGAAGTCTCCGGCTATGATAGTGAGCCGTTCTTTATCTTCCGTAGCTAGTTCGACTGATTTCCTTAGCTCTTTTACGTCTGACATATTTCTGTGTGGCAGATAAAAAGATGATACTAAGAGTTTCTTCTTATCCTTGAGCTTGACCTGCACCCATTCGACCTCACATTTGGTGACTAGTTTAGCTTTTTCCTCTGCGACCAAATCTTCATGAACTAGGATGAATACTCCGCCTCCTAATGTTCCTCTGTCATTTATGTAGGCCTTGTAGTGACTGGGAAAAACTTCGCTTGACTGTATAGCGTCTGGAGAAGCTGGTTTTCCTGGTTTGAAACCTTTAAGCCACGATTCTGTGCCGCAGACTATGTCAGGTTTGATGTAATGGAGAGCGGCTTGTAGTTCGGCGCTCTTTCCACCTCCAACGCTCCTGCTATTAATGTTCATGATGCGAAGATTCCGCTTTTCTGAGACGCAAAATAATGACGAAGTATTGGTCATGGGTTGGGTTGAAGAGGATGAACGGTGTTGACGTGATCTGCTATGCCTATTAGATGGGCTACTAGCATGCATTGGGCTAAATATGGTGCCGGATGTAAACGAGTCAATTGAAGAATCAATCTGAGATAGTGGTTGGAATATGTTGGAAGTACTCAATTCAAAAGTTCTAAACGTAAAACTGGTTATGTTTATACTGTCACATTTACAACAGAGCCATTGCACATGTGAGTGCTTCACTAGTAGGTCGTAGTCAGCAGAGCAGAGTTCTATACATGATCTGTGGTGCCATATATCACAGCCATCACAACAAAGGCCGTCGTGGTGCTCCCAAGTAACTGGTTGGTCACAGAGACCACATGGGTATATCTGGGCGTTACCTGTAGGTCCTGAGTTGGATTCGATGTCTCCACATAATAAGAGGATGCTAACTAGTAGTGTTGTTCCCTTGTTCCTGTACAGAGGCTCACCAAATGACCAGTACCTGTGCTTGAGAGTATTAATGGAGATTCCAGTCAGGAGGGTTGGTAAGTGGTTGGGTGATGGGTAACACTTGGTCTGGGTGTTGCTGATAACGAGTAGTGTAAAGACCAGGGCTGCAAGGGTCAAGTTGAATTTCTTGTGTTACTATTAGTCGGACAATGTGAAAGATAAGGTTGTGACATGGTTTGGCAGTTTCTTTAAGAATGGCTGATTAATATAGGTTAATTTTAACTCGCTGCATATTGTTGGTGAATTACTCTATGTCCCGTCGTCATGTATAAAGGACATATAAAGTAGTTACAGGGAAATTCACATGCACAAGGAACGCCACGTCTTCTTTTATAGTCATTGTTTGGATCATGACCTTAATTGCACACTGCTGATTTCAGATGGGTGGGCAATATTTTTAGTTTGTTTGCATCCATCAGTTGGAGTAATACGATGAAATAAAACAGACACTCGTTGACTGTGTGTATACTAGGGAATTGACAAAATCACAACATATTAACAGTTACACACTAGAAAACGTGCAATCACGTGATTGTGACACGAAATAAAAAAAATCACGTGTTATCTAAAAGTAATGCAAGAAAAATAAACATTTCTTACTGCACTCTGGAAAACGTCTGTCCCAAGTTCCATTTTCTGTACATCGTATTTCTTCTATGCCAGTTAACACAAATGTTTCCGTACATGAAACATTAATTTGTGTGTTAAATGGCAGACTATGAAAGTCAGAGACACTACATTGTCGTGTCATTACCAATTATAGTAAATACGAATTCACCATTCCTAGGAATCGGACAATGCACAGCGTTACATCTGTCTGCTTCACCTGACCACTAACCACTAGCTAAACAAGTCCGGCTGTATGGACCCGAATTCAGTATATATCCTTTGATACACACAGCGTAGATAGTAGTACTAAAATATGATAGTCCTGATGCGAACATAGTACCGTTGTGGAAATACATGTAGTAGTAAAATGACCGGTCGATTATAACCGGTTTACTGCATTGGACGATATCACAATGCGGGTTTGTAATACTCCAGTATTCATTACTCTGGCAAGTTGTAATATTGTTTCCTTTCACGGTATAACCGGAATCACAAACGATTTGCAAGTTAGTTCCATAATCGAACATTTGAAGAAAAGAAACAACTGAACTTTCTTGATAAATATAGTGCCCGTTTGTTATTCCTCCAGAGATACTGCATTGTATGTTAACACATTTCAAATATGCATTGCTCCACATTCTTGTTACCATACACGTTATTGTCGTCGATGCATTCGGTTTGAAACCTTCCTTACAACTCAGGATGATTTCGCAGTGAACCTGCACGTATTCATTATTATGTTCACCACATTGCGTTGAATCCTTTATAACGTAATAACCATTTTTATCGTACGGTAGAGGACACGTTATGGGAAAACATATGGGTTCTTCCGTAAAGGGCTGCCACAATAATGCATTATTGCACAGTATGCCTCTTGCGGATAATACCCGTCATCACACGTGTTACATACATATATACGTCCTACCCGATTCCCATTAGTGGTATTTAATATGTGTGTATGGTTAGGCAGTTAGTACTCTACTGAATGGCACTGGTCAAAAATGAGATATCAGAATTATTTTAACCCGTAAATGGATATGTAATTGAGGCACATGAAAAGCGACAAAATCATACTGTCTCATTGTTTGTTAATGTTTACCAAAAACTAACATGAAATATATATTTCATAAATTTAAATCATTAACAATATGCTTTATCAAAGAATACATTATTAATGTTTTCTTAATATTTTCCTCTGTATGTCGTCAACAAAACATAGTTATATCTTTAAATTAACAAGAAATATCTTGAAGCAAGCAAATTAGTTTCAATCTGAAGGTTAAGAGTTGTTGTGCAAGGATAAAAATACTCCTTATTGAGATTAGTCATAGACAGTATAGTATGTTTTAATATAGTTCATCTGTACTTATTGTATCGATCGTGAAATCACACATTCATATCAATAAACTTGTTACATGCCGATTTATCTGATTATAACAATACAAATATCCGTGTCTTGTACATAAAACCTAGATATTTCTTAATTCTGGAACGCCGGACAATTTCTCGAAGGGTTGACTAACAACACTACCACTAGATAAATCTTGAAATATACTATATATCTACTTTCAGAAAATTGATTTCGGTACTTTTACCGCAATTCAGTAGATTTCGGTAAATTGGTTTACACAACACTGATATGCAAATAGCAAAGCCATGTTAGAACGGCTGCGCCGAAAAATAATCTTCCAGATTTTAACAAGCTGTTTGTACAAGTTCTAGTCCGCGCGTAACATAAATAGGTGTTACATTACAATTGTTCGTATTAAAGATGTTCTTAAAAGCAAATGTAACTACATCATTTTTAAGTATGTCCAATAGAGAAATAAATGTCGTATATATTACAAGAACACATACGTACATCAACAGATACAAGATGGCGAGCGTACTAGCATGTAAGAAAACAGAACTCACGTTGACACGTTGGAGTTGATGAGTTGTACACTCCAGTCGCCAAACACTCAATTGTAGGGGAGCCAATCAGTATATACCCATAAATACAAGATAATGTAAACTTCGTTACCACCGTGTTGTATAGTTAAACAAAGTGCCGGTACCGGCAAGTATGTAACCATACAGAGGTACATACAAGTGTATTCTGTCGCAACCAATTTCATGGTCAAAAGGCATGTCGCCGTCACCTGAATTTTCGCAATGACGTCACAATTACACCATAGAAAGTATATCTCTCCAACAAGAAACTGATTCATACAGTTTGAAACAAATCTTACATACCGTACATGAAATCATCTGTACATTACGATTCTAGAGCTACGAGCAGAAGTCTGAACTACATGTTTACCAGCCATCATTAACCATGAATGGCAGTTATAGTATAATGCAAAATATTATGTGACTTACATCATTTCAGCGAGAGATATGTTTAAACTAAAGTAATTAGAAGAGTTCAATTTATTTGGAGTAGACACTACATACTAGCTATGTGTCATTCGATTTCAATCTTTGAACCTTCACTCTGTATGTCGTTTCATTACTACAAACATGTATGTCAACTTGTCATTTTTAATTGAAAATTCTTTATTGGGGTTAGCAGAGCGGACATGATATATTGTGACGGACGGACATGACCGATTCACCTTGATCTTGAACTGGCATAGTGAAGTTGTGTCGAGCACATTGGTGATTATGAACAAACTATGTGCAGTTTGAACATTTGAACAACATGTAAACTTGGTACATAATGTAAAAAAAACAACAACAAAATAATAATAGATTTTCAATGCTACAAAAGACAGTGCCGGCGTTCTATAATTAGCTATCAATACCTATACAACCTATTTATAAAATGTTTTTTCTGGCGGTAATAAGTATAGTTAATAAAATGAATTCGCGCAGAGATTCGGTTGTCGATACCTTGAACATATAAATGCATACGACTGTATGTAATAAAAAATGTATGATTTCGTTCAGTTATCATTTAATTGTTGAATCTTATGCTATAAATGTTATCCAGTCTTTACAAATAAGATTATTAGAATTACCTGAGAACGGGTTTGTACTGTTCAAGATTGTCGCATCTCTGTATCTCCCTGTCAACTGTACAAGCAAAACAACAATCGTCGTTATCTTGATAGTGACATAGAGCGGACAAACAATATTTAACAACTGATGAGTGCATACTCATGATATTAAACTTCCTATATTTGAAATGACAAGCTGGATATGGTAATAAAGGACGCACGATTAATCATTCCGTGCTACCATGATTGTATTTGTAATAAGGAAACTATATGGAAACTTTTATTAACATATCATCGTCATAAGTGCATGTACGCTCTACCCATATAGTATAATATTATGTAGCATGATTTATTACGTATTTTCCCTCGATGTGCTTATAATGGCAACCGTACCTGGAGGTTTTTTTACACACAATTTGAAGAACTTTTGCTTAAATAACACTCATCAACTAGAGTGCCACCATGCGCATTTCACGATGGTGTTATGATATATACTCAGTACATCGAAAAACGCAAATTGTAAGATTTCTCAAATGTCATGAATTTACTCAGAGATGAAAGATAACAACTTAGCATGATATTATTACATTTTACACAATGATTAACACTACATTTTCTTTCAATCAACGGGTATTTTCATATCAAAATGAATTTTTAAAACACACTGAAATGACCTTTACAAGACGTATCACAGGCGTGGGCTTTAAATGTACTGCTCTCGATAACATGTGTAGACACTGTTCAATGCGTAAAATATATTATAAGTTGTACATGCATTTGTAAATTTTGATTATGCTTATCTAAAGTATTTGCGTGCTTGCGAAAGCCATATTGATAGGTGCTATAAACATGATAAAAATACTTGAAGTTGTTGATCGATGTCTTATATAGTAGTGTTTATCTATTATAGTGTCACCCCTATTTAAAGGACCAGCCAATTCTGACTTATGAGACACCTACTTTCTAAGCACATTTACCCCCCGATTCCTATCCCCTTAATGCCAGGCACCAGGCAGGTAGGCGCACGGTAACCATTATTTAACTAGCTGGCTCACCAACCGGCCATATCAGAACGAACCCCTGCCAGGATTCGAACCTTCGACCTCCCTCTCCCAAAGCGGATGCCTCAACCACTCGGCCACAAGGGAGTTATTCAATCGACAGCTGTTTACTATGGTTATGATGATTTGTATGTAAGACATCAGATGTGTTTGATTTGTTTTGTTTTTACATATTTGTTGTTTCAATTTGAAAACACTAATTGTCCATTGTTCGGTAATACTTGTGCTACGTTTCGAGATGTTTTCATCGTATCTGTATTGCACGTTTTATTCTCAATTGTTCGGAAACAGTTAAAAACACAGACATGCACAGATTTTCTGTCTTAACGTAAAATCGTATATCTCATATGTGATGAATGTGTGTATAACATAACTACATGGTTTACTGCTTGTGAAGATACTAATTTGTTCAAGACAAAGGTAAGGATGTATGGTTATGTATATAATCTTGTGGGCCACACTTTATATCCAATATCTGTATTGTCAATATACTACTGTAAATTGCAATGCATCCTCTGTCATACAACTTGTCTCTCAGTTGTGTTGTGGAATTCATGTATAACGACGAGCATAAACAATAGCATAGCAATGCAATTAACAACACCACACTGTGTGGTCATTTAACGGTTGTAAATAAGAAGTATAGGTTACAAACATCACAGTTGTACCGAGAACAATCAATCATGTTCAAATGAGATTTGCCTGAACCGTTCATGCTCGGATACTGGTACAAGTTGGACATTTTCAAATTTTACGTAACGTCTGCACTGATAAGTATATCACACTAATACATGAGAAATTCGAGATCACAAACTGAACATGTATATAATAATCTTGTCAGCACTTCCAATGCGCATACAACATAAAAAGTGTCTGAGTATACAGATTTATTTGTTTTGGTTAAAATGTTATCTTTACAACATTAAATCATATAAATGCATATAACATAAAAGTGGATTTAACATAGACACTACTATACCTACTCAATGTGTATACAGTTTGACCAAATTCTCTGCTTCTCAGTGTAATTGGCTCGAAGACAGATACATTAACTCAAAACGTTACATACTCATTTCGTGCAAACAAGTACAATCAAGCGAAAACAGAAATGGTGGTTAACTTATACTGGTGTTTCACGAGTCTATGGTTATCTCATCAGTTGCTTGTGTCATCGTTCAGAGTCGTCGTTTGCTTACTGATACGTTAAAGTCTCGCATTTAGCAAGTGACATCGAGTATTCCGTAACATACAAATATTATGTATACATCAAAATTTATACATAATGCTTGTATTTATACCTGTCCAAGAGAACAATATCAGGGAGTAAATCGTAAGACTATTTACTATGAATATGTGGTAGATTTAAGCAAAATGGTTTGGACCATTTATCTCATCATGGTTAAAACGTGTTTGTGTTTAATTATGTTTGAATATTCTTTATTGGCTTATTAATGTTAAACCATTCAAGGCTGGGTAACATTTTATTTAATGTCCAAGTTACAATTGGGCTCCGCTTATTCTCCCTTTCAATGATTCTACACTAATGAAGTATAGACTATAGGATACATAGAAATAAAGAATAAAATAACACTGTAACAACTCACATTCAGTTCAGTAGTAAACTTCCAGCATACTATACATAAAAGTTTTTGACAACATAAAGCTGTCTTGAACAGACTATCGTATTAAACCCACTTTTGCACTTCCACTACTTGACATATCAATGTGGATTGTTTAAGAGCAGGGTAACGCAGTAATTTTATAATAGTAAATTTAAAGTTATAATAATTAGCCTCTGACTATTCATCAGTTTACACTCATGAAGTATATACTATACGATAGATACAAATAAAGAACAAAATAACACCGTAGCCGTTAATATTGACAAATTTACATCTTCAAATTCACATTCATTTTAACAGTAAAATTCTAGCTTACACTAAATTGATAAGATACGATGTCTGGGACAAATCTAGGTATTAACCGTATCATTAGATCACTCAACAGTGCATACAAACATATAATAAGGTTGGAAAGCAAGAAATAAAAGGCCATGGCCAGCATGAATTATAGGTTTTCAAAATATACAAATGCGCCAATATGCAGCAAATAGACACGATTTAAGGATGCAAATAACAAAGTCTATGAATCATTTAACGTTTAGGCAGAACCTCAATATTGTGTTATATACACAAGCTAAAGAGAAGTGAAGTGTCATCTCGATAACATCCGATCTTTCGTCTACAACGAGAAGTTTGAATACGTTGAAAAATCTTCAATGTAAGCCAACACCACTTCATGACAGAATTCGTATTGTTCCTGAAATTATGGTATATACAGATAAGTCAATGATGTTAATATTCAAAATGTTTAAGATAACGCCTATGAATTCGAAATAATTCTAAAAGGAATTCTTTAAGTACAAACGTGTGTATTGTGATGCACGGGGAAGCAACTCTCAAATGTTTGCAAACTGTAACATCCAATAAAAATGCGTACCAGTGTAGGTATAATTTGCTCTCTAGCATTCCTCATCTCCTCAATCACGTGGGTAATAGCGACGTCTTGTTCGATCTTCATACGTTCTATAACAGCAGATATTACACAGAACAATCCACTCTTGTCTGCACCGTTCCTGTAACGAGTTTTTTCATAATTTCTTACATTTTGCTATTTCAGACTTTGCTACTAGGTAACGCTAACATAGCATAAACATTTAGGTTTCAGATTTTGTAAAGTTATTCGATGTGCAGAGATGTTAATACGTCACGTGACATTATATGCCATATATCATCATATTTAATATAATTCTTTACATAATATCAAATTGCAAATTCTAACATATTCGGTATTCATCAGGGGTCTAAGCTAAAAGTATGGGTATCCACACAGCCTTGAAGTGTATATAATCTATTCTGGTTTACGAAGTCAAAACGATTTGTGTTCAATGTTAGTTTCCATCTGAACCAACAATTGTATAGGCAAGCGGCTAACTGAAGTACGCCACCATTCTTGATTAGACCTGACCCACTTTAAAGGTATTTGTTATCATAGTATACATACATGCAATGAACAAGCACAGATTGGTTCCCTCTCTTCCTCTGTATTGATTGGACAATGTCCAACAAAGACAAAATATCATCCTTTGAATCTGGAAGGGTTCTGTTAACTTGCCAACCTCCACATTGCACCTGCACCACATTACGCGACTGCAATATAAACAACGTTAATATTCCATCAATGTGAGTCCTTATAAGTAAAAGCAACGTCGAAAAACAACACAAGGAAAGACTAAACAAAAGTTGATCGGATTTGCTGGTTTACGTGGAAAACGTCTCAAGTATATTTTGCTTGTTCTTGACATACACTTATACGAAACATACGTACATGCAATTATTAAATTCAAATTTTACTTACGACCATATATTTCTGGAGGGACAAAGTCACTACTTTGTGATTCTTGATTTCTTCTGTTTTCGTATGTTTGATAGTTATATTGCGTGACATAATGGACTTACTGTCATTCGGCCAGTATTGTTCAGCTCTCTGATAAAATGAATGTTTACATTGAGACATCCTATCTATGATACTCAACATGTGTAACTTGACAATTGCAGTAAAACGTAAATTCATTCTGAAGTGGAGAGACATTGTTCTTGTGGGACTTTACAGTTTTCCGTACATTGTGTTAAAAATATTGAACAAAATATGACTACTGCCTTTGAAAGCAGGTTCCTTAAACACAATAATATAAAATAACATGTTTTATAAGAGGGGAGCATTTTCAAATTGATTCAATGTTTTCAATAACCATATCGCAAACAAGAAGATTTGTATATTGACTTATTCACAAATTACAGGAATCATTATATCTTACTGATGCCTCGTGTATATTGTTCATCATGACGATGACATGGATGTCATGTTCCCATACAAGTCTCCAGAAATCATCTTTTGTTTCTTCAAGTGGTGTTTGTGTGATAATAAATGCATTCCTTTCTTTATAACTCTGAAAACATGTTATAAACACTAACACCAATGCCACTGAACACTGCAACGGACTTTGAACTGAACAGAATTTCAAGCAAAAGCCATGTAAATTTATCCTAAAAGTTGCAAAATGTAGAGCACGGAAGGCTACATTCACAAAGCATAATTACCTAACGAACATATAAAGAAAGGAAAGGATGCACACATAAACAGGGGACGCAGTAACAAGACCGAACAGTACAACAAGCAGGCAGGGACACAACAAAGTCCCCACCCCATGGTCCATGAAGTAAACACACCGAGGGGACATAAACAATACCTAAATGATACGTACATTTAAGCCACACAATACCATATATTTAAGTAAGCAAAGAACTATGATGTGTGGTTTCTGGTGTTTCATACAATATCTTTAGACGCTAAGATATATATAACCCCGTTGTTACTTTAGATAGTTATTCATTTCATTCCTTAATTAGCTAATTACGACAAAGCCTGTATTTGAATGAACATGTGCATTGAAATCGTAAATTAACAAATTTAAAATACAATTCCCGAAGGAAATACCAATGGATGGAGTAGTTTGGTTGTGTCAGGTTCATCAATATTTGAAGACAAGACAGTAATACAATTCGTCCTTAGCTTAAACACACACACTTATATTTAAACAATGGGTATATTGCCTGCATATGTAAACATAGAACGAACAGCGAAGTAGTTCAATATTGAACGATTCGTACGTCTTTTGAGATAATTATCATGATTTTTTCATTAGAACATATTTTAATTAAAAAAGGAATTATACAATCGCGGTTAAAGTAAGCATACTGATTTTGTTGAGATGCCAGTCTATCATTTTTAAAACAAAGATTAAAATGGCATTTGCGACATACCGGCAGGAAAACAGCGTTTATATAAGTTGAATCCCCTTGTGTGTTTTCCATCGGTTCTAATTGGGGCATAAAGTCATCCACTATAAATACAGAATATCTTAACTCATTATACATATAAAGCACATTTTATTTTCTGTTTAATGGATAGGATGGTCAACAAAAAGTCAGAGCCATTACATAAGACAGACGTTAAAACATCGACATGTTTTATATAAATCGTCATGAACAAACACTTTCTTTGCGTAAAACATTATTTCAGAGTATGTAGTATCAAGAGCAACATGTGATATTTTAAACAAACCCGGCAGGACATTGGAGTATCTATTCTTTTTTCTGTTTCTGATCTGTTTGGCTGTGAAGTATTGGCATTCGTCAGCACTTGGCGACAACTTCGACAGTGTCTACAAGTAAAGATTTATTATAACTGCAATTTTAACTTTATCCATATTGCACCATCTCGAGTCTTTTGATATAGATTAACAATTCCAAAAGACAATTATTTATCACAGAAACAACAGATAATAAAAGGTGTATTTCTAATTTCGATTTTAGCCGCCAATTTTCTTTCATGACAGACTAGTCGCAGAACATTTGATCGTTTTCAAATACACAAAGCATTGTTTTCTCGTCATAGGGCGATAATGATTATGTTATTACTATTTTAATGCCAAGGTTATTTCAATAAAGATATTATAAATTCGTATACATGTAAACATTTATCAATTCTACGTTCAATGTAAAACACTATGAACTTTTTAAATAATGGACCGAAACGTTATACAGTGAGCGAACAATTTATATCATTGTTGGCTTTTATTCAACACTTATTAAAAAAAGAGTTACCTCGAATTCTATATCCAATTTTCTCTTCTTCTTACGGTGATCAACTTGCAGCATTGATTTGAACCATTCTGGGAATTGTTTAGATGGTGTAGCTGATGTAGATAACATCAGTGTTTCCACTAAGGCATGGTGTACGAATATATATTGGTCCTGAAATATAATAATGAGTAATACAACAAGAAAATGTAGTGATTCTAAGAATAGAAATAATCAAATATGTTATCATGTTTTACATTTACAATTTTATTTACAAGTGAAACGAATGCAATGTAACATTACAGGATTTGGTTCCATATGGCAAACGAAGTATTTGTTTAAGTTCTAAGCAAAATGTCCAAAATACTACATTCCTTCACGTTCAAGTTGATTCATTGCAATTTTGAATATTTTATGTATCTAAGTAGTATTTTTTATTTCCATTTTTGTGATAAAATATGTTCGAAAGAAGTCACATCTAAGCAATTAGTGAATCGACAGTATTAAATTTACTAACCAGTGTTTGAACTAAATTAACTCGTTGTCGTCTCATCCCCTCAACACTACCAAACACATCAACATAACCCATATCCTTTGCCTGATCTGTGAGGAAATCTAGTGCAATGAATGTTCCAGTTCTTCCGACACCAGCACTGAATTGGGATTGTTTGTTAGAAGATTTATGAGTATGTATACGAGCATATATCTTCTACAAACGCAACATCCGAAACAGGGGGCCTCCGTTGTCCCTGAATATTTCCCTTACCCTTAACAGCTGCGAAATAATGTCATTAACTCGTTTGTCTTTTGTTTTGTTTCGCCTATTATAGGTAGAAATGGAATGTCTAGGGTTTAATGTGTATGTAGAGTTTCTCTAGTTTGTGATAAACATCCTTTGGGGAAATACATTACATATATTTTCTCGAGATATTTCATATGCTGTATGTAAAAAGGAAATATTGTTGACGAAAAACGTAATCGATACTTTAAGGTAATATTGAAGGCTTGCTACACAATAAAGTTTTCTTACCTGCAATGGACGACAATCGGACCATCTCTTCGTGTTGGAGCGTATTTTACCTTGTTACGGAACTGAACAAGCGAGGAAGCGTACTTAGGAACACCTTTATCTGGCCATGCTGTGAAATGGAACTGGGTGACATGTTTCGGCTTACAGTTGTGCTAAATATAAAAAAGTTCATTACACATGTTTACATGAACTAAATCCCATACCAACAAGATTTGGATTGAAGGAACAACAGGTCAATAAGTTGTTCCATAGGAGAGTTTGTTTCATTAGTAGTAAGTATAAACATATGTTTTGTAATTTTATTTACTTATACATGTATATTACTAAATATTTCGTAGAAGACTATGTATGTAAATCTACCAGGGTGTTATACATGTCTTATAACGGACTAAGGCACAATTGTTAATCTTTAGATATGCGGAAAACTAAATATGCGAACTTTATACACTGTACTTCCATGTAAGCCCATTTGCGCATTCACACGTTCATATGCAATTCCCAAATCGGATACATAATTTATACCATTTACCTTCTTCAGAATAAACGTCCTAATTACAAACTCGGAAAATGATTCCGACTTCTGCATGATAACCGCTACATCACCATACGCGACTTCTCCTTCATCTGGCCAATATTGTGTACATTTCGCCTAAAATTGCAAAGTAAAAATGTGTTTGAAGCGAACAACAGTTGTATTCAGATTGAGATTCAGTAGTTTATTGTATAAACAGGCCTCCGGCCCATACACAAAGATACACACGAGTTGATGAATTTACAAAGTGTATATGTAAGCATGTTTCGGAAAGCTTAAAAAGCTATCAGTCATAAACAGTATAACATTTGTAAATGTGAATATAACGTTCGTACCATATTTACTTAATTACTTATACCCCCATCACACTAGACGAAGACCATGAAGACCGCACTACGTCCTGACAATTTCGACGAACGCAGCGAGGACGCGGTCAAATTCTTAAAAATGCTTTACTCAAGTTCATACTACGTCCTTACTGCGTCCATGCCAGGCATTCACTGCGTCACACACGTTCCAAATACGTTCTTACTGCGCGCATCTTCACGCGCGCACCACGTCCAATGCGTTCTTAATACGCGCGCACCACGTCCAATGCGTTCTTTGTACGTTCTTACTACGACCAGGAAGATTGCACCACGCGCTTACCAAGTGATTATCACGTCCTTATTACGTTCTTATGACTTGAATTTATTTGCGAATGTGATCGAGATGGAATTACCGTGTTCTATTTATAACTGGCCTATTTTTAGAATCCCGTATTTATACATGATCACTGTTCAGAACCTGACAGGACGTGGTAAGAACCTGATACAAACGTGTTTAAGACGTGTTAAGCACCGAAATAACGTATGAACAACCGAATGAGGTATTCTACAACGTGGCACGAACGTACCATAGTCGTAGTAAAAGCGTGGAGAGGTTGTGGTGAGAACTCCATTGACGTAGCAAGAACGTAGCAAGAATGTAGCAAGAACGCAATGACAACCTAGAGACAACGCGATGAGAACGCCATTCAATATTTCCCATCCATACCACGCTTGCACTACGTCAATCAAGTTCCTACTAGGTTTTAGTTACGCCGTCACTACGTCCATGCCGTCGTTAATACGTTCTTATTAAGTTCTTACTACGTCCTGATTCGACCACGTCCTCACTACGTTTTTTTTAACATGTTCAAAGTCCGCTCACGTCCTTCACGTCCATGAAGACCATACCACGTCCGTATCGGTGTCGACTGCGTTCCTTCTACGTTGAACAAGTTCTGACTGCGTCCTGCCATATTTTTTAGGACGTAGTGGGAACGTGGCCTAGTGTGATGGGGGCATTACTTAGAAACAACATCAAACTGATATATAACAACATTGAATTAACATAATTTAGGCATTTAGCGTAGATGAAAGGGGTTAAGCTAGTGAATCCATGGTATATCTACCCATATTTGTTTATGTGGAGTACAATTGAATTATATATTTGTTCAGCAACTAGATTTGTTAGTTTACACTTACTTTGTTTTCTTCCACGAGATTGGTGAGCATAACAATCTTGCCACAATCGGTTTGCCAAATCATTCGCCAGAAGTCATTCAGAATATCCTTTGTGGGACCTATATTTTCAAATAACCAGAAACTATTTACCTAACATAAATACTATGCTTCATGATCAATTGTATTGTTATTACTCAAATAACCCTTCTGTTAATATGGCATTTGAACGAAATGTAAACCAGTTGTTAAACTTAATTGCCGTAGCTAAAATACTCATACATATCTTACGAACTTAATATGAGCAGATATATTTGTGCACTGTTTGAAAAATATCAGACATAAAAGACGAAATGTATGTGTATACCTTGGGATGCAATGTAGTCTCGTGCTTTACTGTAACCCTGAAAATAAATCAGCAAACTTAGTAAGTGGGCTTTGAATGCCTTATGCCAATTATTTGCGGCATTTCCTGCTCGACGTAATGTTAACCTTTAGCTTAGACTATATAAGCATACGACAATTCCTTCCATGATTAGACTGAATAAGCGTTGTAGAATATTCGGACGACGTTAGTTGGTCAATGTTATTTCTTTATTAAGATGTGATTTATAAGTACGTAAATTCATTGTATTGACCGTAGGACTTAGCCCTTACATTCACGTAGCAAGCATTGATGTAATCTGACTGTTCCTTGTGATCCATCTCTAAAACCACCCGACTATGGTCATCTGAAAGTACAATTAGTTATATATGTACTTAACATAAACCATATTCTATACAAGAACATTAAACTGAATTTAACTTTGAATAATGCCACTATCTATATTGCTTGTGATTTAGATGTAAATAAACCACTTACTTCGCAGCTCTTTATTATGAGAAAGTAGATACATAGCCTTCGTAGTTTATATATAAATTGCTGTCTGCAATAATATTTCAACCATATTGTGAAGTAGAGACTAAGTTGCTACAGGGAACGCCAAACACATAAGACAGTGCCTTCGGGAAAACAGCAATCCATTAAACATTAGGCATTTGAGGAGGCTTAATGGTACATACGTACCGGAACATGGGTGCAAAGAATGGCCTGACCGACCATAAGGGATAACTTGGAGGATCAAAGGGGACAAACAGGGGGTATTTAATGGATGGAATACATCACAGGACACTTATGTAACACTTTTAGTCGAATAATCGTATTTTACATACATGCAAACAAGTGTCTGTATCTATTTTTCCCAATGTTTTCAGCCTTACGTGCATCTTTGTGATCCTCGACCATTCCCTCGGGTAATTTCTGTCGGTGATTTTACAAAGGTAAATATTAACAAAATAATTCGTTGTATTTATCCATATTGAATGAAGAGTTGTAAAATGAAATTGAAATCATGTTAGTTATGAATAAGCTACGTTGTGTGGACAAATGGAATCAAGTGCACAAAGTTGTTAATCAACACAGAAACAACACAATGAAATAAATTGTATATTCACCGACACTTTAAAGTCATGTGAGCACTTATCGGCATGCAACTATTCTAATTCAAGAGATCTACTTCCATTTCAACCAGAAGATCGTATCCCATATGATATTACAGCAACACAAATTATCATGACTTGTAAACATATTAGATATTGTTAACAGATTAAAAGATCATTGAGCTTTTTAAAATTTCTAGAATAACAGATACCAATTAATCAATTTGGAAATATCTCACCTCGAATTCCTTCTCAAAACGATTCTTGTCTGTGTCTCCTTTGAGTACGATGTCCGAAAGAATTTCAATTTTTAACGCAGACTTGGGAATACCTGTTTTGCCTTGGAAACTATAGTACGCATGAGATGACGCATCTTGTGATGACGCATCTTGTGATGACGCATCTAGATTGGAAGTACTTTCAACATCTTGTTTGGGGGCACGTGACTCAGATCTGATATTTTCATAAACCCCTTTCTTGGACAAAACACTCTTTCTAGACCCTTTGAAAAATAAGTTGTCATTAGTGACATAATATATATGACAACATATGAACCAAACGGAATTCGTCATTTCATCTGGTTGATATTAAAACAAACACAGTAAGATAGGGAAATACAAACATACACAAGCTGCATAACTATGGGCATACGTTTTTTAATGTGACGCTTTCTGACATGAAACACGTATGAAAAAATGTGTTTTATTTTTGCATGCTTAATGACAATTAATGTAATTCCATGTTCATAATTAAAACGATTAATTAGAGAATTCTCTACAAAAGTTCTTATCAAAGTCACAGAAAGTCCCTACTTTCGTTTTGATATTTAAATCGGCTACTTTCGGTTCACGACCCAACTAACAGTTGTGTTGTGAAATGAAATGCAATTAGAATGATATGAAACTACCACATTGCTATTAATGATAAAAGTGCAGTTTAAATGGCCAGTAACTCGCTATTCACACTGTATCAACCATATAATTCGTTGAACATTTATGTAACGTTTTATAACAGTATTCAACTTTCAAAATGGTACTTGATCTTATGTTCTCAATAGATTAGTTGATGTGTATCAAACCTGGTTGATCGAAACGTGTTTCTTTTATCTCTGCGTACTCCCCTTCAGTTTGATAGTTAGTTGATTTGATATCATTGTACTCTTTGTTCGGCTTGGTGTCGGCTCGTCTGTACAAAGATACATGAAAAATACAATATCCACAAACGATGCCACGTCAGTGTTGTCAACTATTATATTAATTTAACAAAATGACAGAATCTAATTCCTGAATATTCTCCGAAGGTCAAACTGTAAATAATATAAAATTAATATAAAACCAATATATATACATTGGTCCCAGATGAGATATTAAGGAAACCGGAGAATGTATAAATATATTTACTAACTCTAATGGTTAATAAATTTTGCGAGTAAATAAAACGCTCACCTTTTACGACATATGATAATCACTGCCGCTGTAACAGCAACAAGAACAATCACCGCTCCAGTACTGACCCCAACAAGCATCCCTAAGGAAGAGTCTTCGACGCTGCTATCTTTCTTAACATCAACTGTTGGAAATAAAAAGAAACGCACATTAATATGCTTAAAAGTACATACACTGTATGTCAAAGATAATGTATGATAATCTATAAGTTTGCTATACTATATTCAGTTTCCAAGAGTGAACGAAGCTTCAAATAAATCAATATTTATAAATATGATCATTTTGTTTTTTCGTCTCTGCAGATATTAAATGTGTAGGCGTATTTTTTAAATATGGTATGTGTTGTTGCCTGAATGTCAGACAATAATGACACACGACTCAATCATGAACAACATGTTTGAACTCACTACATTTTGGTGGTGAATTACTCCACATTCCATCTTCGTTACATTGTCGACTTATGTAGGTTTTGTTTAGACTGTAACCGTCATTACATACTGCTGTTATTGTAGTGTTGTAAGGTAGGGGGCCACTATTCTTTGCTTCAATAGGTATGTAATAGCCTCCATGTATATCAAGAGGCCATTTACACATGGTCTGAACACAGACAGGAGAATCGCCACTCCAGCTTCCTGATTCATTACATATTCTTTTGCTTAGTGTAGATTTCAAAGTAAATCCCTTTTCACATATGACATATAATTCGGCTTCGTAAATATGGATATTAGATTTGTTGATCGAGTCATAATGTCCATTCTCAATATCATCTGGACGTTTGCACGTGACAATTTCACAGATAGGTGTCAATCCGTTCCAGTGACCGGTATGGTCACATTGTATTTTACTGTTTAGTTTTATTTTATATCCCGTGTTACACACTCCAACCAAAATAGTGTTATACACTTCTGAACCACCAGCATACCAACTGTCGTTAGCATACATATAATAACCGTTTGTTACGTTCTCTGGTTGCATACATCGTACAGGATTACACACTGTGTCTGAACCACTCCATGTAGCATCACTCTGGCATTGTTGTGTAGTATTGTGTATACTCGAGTTATATCCGGGATTACATTCACCAACTATCGTAGATCCGTACTCTACTTTCATGTTTATGGTATTTGTACGTGGAGTGTAAAATCCATTGTCTGGTTGTGCAGGTAATTGACAGTACACTTTCTCGCAATGAGGTATTTCACTACAAAATTGTTCATGTGCACAGCAGGTCACGTTTTGGTTAGACGAAGGTTTATACCCATCATGACATTTCAGTGTAAATATATCACCTTGTGCGTACCATGTCTTGTTTGGAGAAATGTAACCGAACTCTGATACCGAGGGTCGACTACAACCGACTGAAACATATATATATATATAGGTCAGCATGAACATATGGTAGTTTTGTAATGAAATACGGGAAAGTAACTAGTTCGATATAAATTTAAAAAAAAACATTAAATTTTGATACAAAACATTTCAAACTGTTTGCGCTGTTATCAATCTTTTGGTTGGTTTAATAAAACACTATATAAATAATATGCTTTTCATTACAAACCATTTCAATATGTTGGTATTTGTCAATCAAAAATCGAATTGAAATAAAAGTACAAAAAGAGACACATCCATATGTCTAGTCTCAACATAGATCGTTTATCAAACAGAAAACATTAAAATACTCTAGTTGTTCTATTCCAATTCTAACAATAATCTACAATATAATTACCTGGTTTCCATGTCTTCGTTCGGGATTAATTAAATGTATACTTCGGGTGAATACAGTTCAATCGTGAAATACAGGTACATTTGATTTTTAATTCTTCATAACCCCACATAACTTTAATGTCACTAACCACTGGTAATTGCCTTAGCATTTTAGGTAAGACCAATTCAACTGAACACTGGGTAACTTTCAGTGCTCGGCGCGGGATTGGTAAATATATAATATGTAGAAAGATACGATAGGAAATATGCATTATCGCGTTGTAGTTTAAACATTCAAAAACACATATATGGTAATATCTTTTTTGGTCAAATAATGAATGACGATTCCTTACGGAGTTTTAATTCTAAGACGATGTTATATTTGACATGTCTGACAATCAGTTGTCAATTAAACGTAGCGTTCACTGAGAGCTATTTTGGCCTCATTCATGTTGTTATTTCCATTACACACTCGTGTTTAAATACTGACGTGATTTTACATACCGGCATATACTTGTACTTCACATAATGCAAGATACATTGGTTCACAATTGCCATTTACACAGTGTTTTGTGTCTTGTGGTATCTGTATGCTGATTGAGGAACATGCATGTATTCCATCTTGTTCAATTAGGATTACAGAGTGATTGTATTGCTGTGGTTGGTGTTTGGTATCATTGTATAAAAGTCTGTCATGCTGTTTGCTACAATTACCAGTGACTTTAAAATTTGCCAATCTCCATATAGATTCTGAAATGTAATGTTTATATTCAGTAACGTATAACACGTTCCTCTTTCGGCGCAGTCGTTCTAACATGGATTTGCTATTTGCATATCATTGTTGTGTAAACCAATCAAATCTTACGTTAACAACTAAACCAAACTTTTATTTAAGGCATGTATATTTGTTTACCAAAACAAATATCTTGTTAATTCTTACGTTAAGTAATAAACACAATTATTAATTCAATATTGAATGCGTGATTTCATGACTGATACAATAAGTACCTGTGAACTATATTGTAGCAGACTATACTGTCTAAACCAACTACGGATTTTTTTATCCAATCTCCTACGCAGTGATCTCCTCTTACAGGAATCGAGTGACCTGCAATCGTAACATCTCGGTAACACAACAAATCTTAACCTTCAAATTGCAACATATTTGCTAGCTTCAGGTTGCGCCGACCATCATTTTTTTAAAGATATTGCTTGTTTATGTATGGCACCGGGAACATTCCGTATCATTATTTTCAACTAACCGATATTTACCAAAACGTATCGTATTGACGGTCATAAAGAATGCAAATCCATAAGTTCACATTACTACACAAAGAAAGCACTTGCCCTTTCTGTTGATGATTACGATACCGGTCAGATTACGATAACTGCCAAAGTACACAGTCCATGTTGGCGATGTACCATTGTTCGGACCTGTATGACTACATGCGCCGTGGGCAAAGGTTCGGTTGCAGTTCCCGTCTACTGCAAAATTAGCTGGATATTTGCGATTTCCGTCTTCTGAGTACGTATCTGGTGTCTGAACTGCTTGCATTTTGTATGCAATGTTTTCCCCTGAAACAAAGTGAATATCGCTTTCTTTTCGGTACTTTATGATACTTGGATTCAAATAAGGCACACACTTTACGTGAATAAGCGCGGGGTTTTGATCATTCGAAACAAAGCGATAAGAAGTTAATAATAATAATAATATATTGTATATTAATTGGAAGATAATTAAGAGGAGATAGTCAGACATATGATGTAAATACATATATATGTTGTACTTGATTCTATTTATCGTCTATCTAGTTTACCGCATTAGTACTCAGAAGTCAGGGGGCGGAGATAGCCTTTCGCTGGTCAGAGCACGGATTCTCCAAACCTCCCCCCTCACAAAAACAATAGGCATTTCTTTAATACAAAGGAAAAAAGAAAGATAATGGTTGCATTGGGGCAGCCGGCTCGCAGCATACGATTAACATGTCTTTCTAAGTACTACAGTAACTTATTTGTCGACGTTATATGGCCATCAATCCAATTCGCAACTAATATTTGCATAGTCACTTTCTCCCTCACTTCGTTAGTCCGAAAATAAATATTTTCTTTCTTATACTCCATGTTCTACCCAACAAACAACTCAACACAACATGTGTTTACAGGTGACGGTTTACTACATTCGAAACAAAGTTACATTTACAAATATTACATAATGGTACATGCACTATACATTAAAATATATCAAATCGGAACGCCGATATCAATAACTATAAACGACGTGAGGAAGAAAGTGACTATGCAAATATTAGTAAGTATTTTCTCAGTAATTGGAGGAGCTTTTAGCTGGATTAACATGATTATTATTTCATATCATAATCAATTAACATCAAAGTATTGCACCAATGTGACCTTTGAGGCAGATTCTGATAATTGTACCGATATCCACTTTGCATTACTTAAATCAAATTAAAAAATATTAGTATTAATTGATTATGATATAAAATAATATGTTAACATAGTATGATTCTACAGTACAAAATCCGTAGACAAACTTTCATAATTATGAAGAAAAACATAAACAAAAAGGTCTATCAAAATCAGTTCGCCACTACCGAAATCCATTCGGCGGTTGCAAATAGAATTAGTTGACATAAAAGTATTATTTTACATGATATATAACACTAGTTGAGAGGCATGTGCAAAATATGACTTTCAAGTATCAATAGGTTCGCATTTTTCAAAACAGGTGAGGTAAAACATGTAGCAAGACCCGACAAACCGTGTTTATGAACTACTGTGGTAAAACACAGACGTTTTACATATTCTAATTTGAGACATAAACATGTATCATATATATTTGAAAACTGATGAATAACAGACTTCACCTTATTTATACCACTATCATCATTCCAATCGACACGTTATTGTATGTTGCCGTGGTGATTATAACGACTCGAACAAGTTTAATTTGAACGGACGGTAATATATTACATGAAAAGGTTGTAATTATTGTTATGTTTAAACATTACACTCACCTAAAAAATACCAATTGCCATTTGGAGAATACGGTGCAGCACATTGTAATGATGTTCCAATAAAACACACACAGACAAATATCAGAACAACTTCTGTGAACATTGGAAGCTACAAACAGAATATTAGAAATGTGATCTCATTAACTAAACACAGTTATATCCATAAACACAGTTATATCCATCAAAGAAAAGTTGTGTAACATATGTAATGTATCTTAATTAAAAAAAACATATGACAATTTATTGCATCAATAAGTTTTAAACTAAAATTCATAGAACGTATTACCATGGCTTGCTTAACATTCCGTCTAATCGAGATGTTTGTGTGTGTGTACAATTTTTTCATCTTCCGGGTATTATCAGCGAATACTCAAGGAATGTGATAAACATGAAGATAAATCAAGCAAAAACAAATACATCTGATGTCTGTCCAAAGTTTTGTTACAATGCACACTTTAATATCATCAAAATATTAGGCTATTTTATGCATTTGGTTCACACTATTGCATGTTTTAAGTACCGATGTATATGTCTCAATGCGTCAGCAACTTACGTTTAAGGAAAGGACTTAAATTTTCCTTAGTTTCCCTAAAATGTTAATGCTAGAGTGACACATATAGTATTCACTTATCTTAATAAATACTTTGTGTTGCTTAATTTGTCTAGATCTGTAATGACCAGCGCAGCTTTAAACACTTGGTCGAGTACACATTGTGAACGTATTGCGCTTGCTTAACTCTTACAACATGTATGTTCGAATTCTGAATAAGATTAATGGCGCCCATATATCACCCTTATAAGAGTAGAAATAATACGGGTAGTTTGCAGTGGTTTGAATTCTTAAATTTCATTTCAGTGCATTACAATGATCTTCTTTGATCAATAATGCTATCATTGTATGACAAAACGTCCGGTGTGTTAGTTAAGGAGATAAACATGTAACCACCTTACACATACTTGGTTCTTTTTTGCAATAGAATCGTGGTATTTGATTACATGTTTACTGATTAGAAAAAATCAAACCTGTGAGTAAGGATGTTAAAGTAATATGTCTTGACTGATAACCAGTAGTTCCTGATGAGTTGTATTGTCTATCAATGTGGCTTGTGTGTGTTCAAGTTAATGTGATTCTCTGTTTGTTTTCGTGATTAATCAGATTTTTCTTAATGTAGGTACAACTTGAATGCAATACCATTGGCTAGACAAACTTCTAAAATCCATAGTCTACTCAAATCAGCAGAACATTGAATTATAGTCCAGTCATTCTACGTAAAAGATGGACAAACCTTCCAATAATTGCAACATAATTGATTTTCACTGTTTATGAAGGTTAAATCTATATAGAACAACAAATCAAAAGTCTAACAAAATCTAAGTTGAAGAATTACTTGAAATTCTCTTCAACTATACATCGTTATACATCTAAGTGGATTGACAAAAACGTAAGTAGGCCTAGTCTAACAACATGCAGTACATAAATATAAATCTACTAAACTGTAATATAAGACCCATCGATTAAATGCTTAAAAAACAATGCAGTATAACCAACCACAACAATCACAGCAATAACACAATCTATATTAAACAAAAGGACGTTACCTAGTGTTAAAAAATTTTGTTCCCAGAAGATTCTTATTCACAGTAATAGCCCCCACCCACTCTCTTATTAATGCATGTATTATTTCCAAAATGTTAGCCTACACAATTGCATGTGATACATTAAGACGAAAAGTAAATATTTTAGAACAAACAAACACACACCTGAAATAGTAATAATGATCAGAAAAAAAAATGTTAGAAGAAATAAAAGTGCTGGAAGTACCATTGTTTAAGCTTTTTATTAATCATGATTCATTGCTATATTCACGCTATTTCTCTTAAAGCTTATTCTATGTACTCGTAATTATTTTCTGTACATGTAATATTGTCATCTGATGTGGTTTGTCCTATTGAACAACTTACTCGTTGGCATTCACCACACTCTGATGAACAATCCAACCCAAAAAGCGTATTCTACACAAATCAGCAGAGAAAGGAATTAGTACATTTAAAGACATATCAGAGTTCAAAATCACTGTCTAATTGTAAAACTGACCGGAGTAATGCCTTTATACAATAACAAAAATATACGTCCGATGAAAGGAATAAAATGCGTAAAATGTGAGACCCAATAAGGTAAATAAGTTCAAATATGTCGTGACTAGTCTGGATTGTCATAGTAAGTGACACTTTCCACACAACATATCTGCATTTATTTTTCTAATGAGAAAAAATATGTTTGCGTCTTGTAAATATGTGATAAAATGCATTGAATGGATGAAGCATTTCCGTTGATTTGTAGTAATATCATTATTTTGAATACTTACCCATAATATAGTTTGTAATAATGTGTGCACATTAGATACAGATACCCTTGCGGTTTGCTAAGTGATAGAGCGTATGATTTTAAATTTTGAGACTGTGGGTTCGATACATGTATGCGGTTTGTATTCCGCAAGGATTGGACTTGACACTCAAAGTAGCTCGTAATTAAGTATGAGTTATAATGCTGAGAATAATTCGTTGCTTGTGGAATAAACGTTTGTATCGGTTTAAAACATCGGCATGCATGTTCATTTAATACTCCCGCACTCTGACAAAACGCGTGCATGTAATCACATTATTTGGCTACAAAAAGAATGCCTCTTCAAGGCAGATGTCGATGATTGCAGTATCAGACTGTGTGAAAATATTTTTTAATACATACAATGCCTCAATATGTTCATCCGTTTCAGAAGACCATATTGCAATAACAAACAAACTAACAATCATACTTGCATATCGGCAAACATTTGTGCCTCTGGCAACGAAAAGCTTGAACACATATACAACACTAAATATCACAAAAATATCAATCGTTATAGTACAATAGTGAAACTGATACTATACATGTATGAAAAGTAGATATATCTACATGTTTATACACATGTATTCATATAGACAATAATTGATATTTGAAGAAGGGTCGACAAACTCACGTATCAGCGACTGAAGGAGGGGGGAGTGTTACAACCCGTTTTGCAATAAAAACGCATTTTGCAATAACAAATTAAAATCGCTCTAAATGCATATGTAGTACCTTAAACAGTTGTATATATGTATGATATAAATACAAAATATATATATGCGACTCATATAACTCATATACTATAACAATTAGACGAGACTCATTTTCAGCGCATTTTGCAGTAAAAGCTTCACACCTGTCGACACGTTTTGCAATAAAATATTAAAATCGGAAAAAACGCAAGTGTAATACCGTAAACAGGTAAATATGTAATTTCGTGCAAAATATTGATACCTGCGAGACTTATAACTCATATTATATAACATTTTGCAAAATTTTCATCCGTAAACGCGATTTGCAATAAAAAGTTTAAATAGCTAAAACTGCATGTATAATATCTTAAACAGTCGTATATATGTATATAATAATACAAAAAATATATGAGCGACACGAATAACCCAAGAAATAATACTTAGACGAGATTTATGTTCAACGCATTTTGCAATAAAAATGTCATTCTCGTCAACGGGTTTTGCAATAAAATTTTAAAATCACTAAAAACGCAAGTGTTATACCTTAAACAGATATAATACAAAAACTAAATGTGAAACTCATATAACTCATATAATATTACAATTAGACGAGATTCCTTTTCAACGCATTTTGCAATAAATTTGCACACCCGTCAACGCGTTTTGCAATAAAAAATCAAAATCGCTAAAACCGCATGAGAACTGTCTTAAACAGTCGTATATATGTATAATAATACAACAAATATATGTGCGACTCATATAACCTAAGATAGACAACACTAAGACGAGATTTATGTTCAACGCATTTTGCAATAACAAGTTCACACCCGTCAACGCGTTTTGCAATACAATTTTAAAATCGATAAAAATGCAAGCGTAATACATGTACCTTAAACAGGTATATATATTTAAAATCGTTCAAAATATATACGTGCGAGAATTATAACTCATATCATGTAACATTTTGAAAAAATCATCCGTCAACTCGTTTTGCAAACACATTTTAAAATCGCTAAAACTGCATGTTTACTGTCTTTAACAATTGTATATATGTATAATAATTCAAACAATATGTGTGCGACGAGATTTATGTTCAACGCATTTTGCAATAAAAGTTTCACACTCGTCAACGCGTTTTGCAATAAAAAAATTAAATCGCTAAAATCGCAAGTGTAATAGCTTCAACAGGTCTATATATTTAAAATCGTACAAAATATATACGTGCGAGAAATAGCTATGTATTTATAGTGTCACCCCTATTTAAAGGGCCATCAAATTCTGGCTTATGAGGCACATTTACTTCCCGATTCCCGATTCCTATCCTTTAATGCCAGGCGGCATGATAACCATTATTTAGTTACCAACCGGCCATATCAGAACGGACCCCTACCAGGATTCGAATCTCGACCTTCCGCTCCCAAGGCAGTAGCCTTAACCACTCGGCGACGGGAGACTATATATCCGACACATATACTGAACAAAAAAAGAAACTTCCGCTAAGTTTGCATGAACATAACTGGATGAAAACAAATCCGGGGAATAATTGTTATATAATATGCGTTTAAAGAGTGTTCCATGATGCATCGTTTGGTGCAAAAATCTGTGTAAATTGTATCAGCATGTACAAGTTGGTGTGAGTTATCAACAGGATACAAGCATGTTTATCAGAGTTAATTTATCAAAGCATTCAAGTATTTGCTATTTATATGTTATTTACTTCCTACAAGAATCCGGGTTGACTGAGATGTTTGTCATATCACTTAATAGATTTTATGACTATCTCTTGACAAAACCTAGAACGATTTGTTTCTAGATAGGCCAAAGTCAAAATTTAAAATCAATTGTAAATGTCAAATAGAGGTTAAGATTTAAACCTTATGCTCAACTTCATCATTTACTTTTTATCTATGTATACTTTTATACCACAAAACTATAAAGACGGCCCGTAAATTTTAACTCCTAAATCAGCCACCTTATGTTTATTAAAGATGCATTTGGTCCATCTGAACGTAAAATATAAGAACTGACCGTATTTCCTGTAGTGTTGCTACATTGGTTCAGACATCTTTAGCATTAACAATTGTAGTGTAATTCCAATTCAAGTAAGTATTTTATCATTAGTTATGCAATGTCATAATTCATGTCTTAATAATACCTCAAACCGGTATATATATGTAATTTCGTACAAAACATATACGTGCGAGACTGATAACTCATATTATGTAACATTTAGAAAATTTTCATCCGTCAACCCGATTTGCAATAAAAATCTAAAATCGATAGCACTGCATATGTAGTACCGTAAACAAACGTATATATGAATAATAATACAAAAATATATGTGCGACACATATGTTTTTTGTATTATTATACTTATATACGACTACACTTATTATAGACACTACACATGCCGTTTATAAACTTGTATAACAAAAAGCGTTGACGGGTGCGAAATTGTAATTGCAAGATGCGTTGAACATAAATCTTGTCTACATGTTATCTGTCATGGGTTATATGTGTCGCACATATATGTTTTGTATCATTATACATATATACGACTGTTTCAGACACTATACATGCGGTTTTAGCGATTTAAATTTTTTATTGCAAAACGCGTTGACGAGTGTGAAATTTTTATTGCAAAATGCGTTAAACATAAATCTCGTCTTAGTGTTATCTATCATGGGTTATTTATCCTGTCACTTGCCGTAATTTCGACCCGATAACAGGGCGCCTGATATTTTTTTGTTTTATCAGGTCACTTGGTCACATGATTTTTATCTAAAGACACATGCCCACGTGAATAGCCGGACTTTTTTGGTAAAGTAACGCGATGTTATCTTTTTTCCGGACTAACTAAAACAATGGATTTTTTAAGTGAATCCTACCACAAATTTCATTTTTTTTGTAAAATGCATACAATAAAATGTTCATTTCCCCAAATTGTTCTGTTTTAATCTTACCGTTACTCGGTCTGCATTTTGACCCGAATTTAAGTGCTTACTGGAACATGTAGTAAACAACGTAGTCAAACAAATTGTCGGCTGTTTACACCATTGCAACAAAATCACGTCGGACATTTGAGTCTGTCTGCGTTTGAACTCATCAGGTATGACTGTGCGGTCGAGTTTCTCACGAAAATAAAGTATTGATCAGTAGCAATAGCAGTACGTACCCCACCCATCTTCCCAATTTCAGAGTCCCAGTTTCATCCATTTATGCCGAAAATTCCTTTGCGATCGTAAATGACACTGATAGACTAAATCCACATATGTTTCCCTGTTTTCTTGTGCAGTTTTAAATATCCAAATATTCATTAAATAAATGTAAATATCTATTCTGATCACGTGTTCTGTGGCACTTGACATTTATCAGCATTTGTAAACAAACCATGGGAAATTGCGTATGAACTAATTGTAATGTTTAATGTTTGACTCTTACTAAATTGTTGCAAATTCTTAGATTTTTTCTTGATTTAAATATGCTCATCAGATGTTCGCAAACGCGGAGAAATTCATATTGCCCCTGAAAATGTGTCAGATTCATGGGAAATATTTCTCTCGGCGTAAGGTGCTAACCACACTTGTATTAAATACGTCACAAGATGTTCAAAACGTCACACAATTAATTACGTCACAATTTAGGGGATGTAACTCGGTATTATTTAAAATTAAAGATATGTCCCCTTACTTAACACAAAGTGATAGGATACATAGAATAATAGGTTAGTGACGTGGAATGAGAAAGTTGATCAGGCTCGGCTCCGGTAGTTATTGGGTTCGCCTTCGGCTCACCCGATAAATTCCTCCGCCTTGTCTGATAAACTTTCTCATTCCACGTCACTAACCTATTATTCTCTATATGAGTCTCACATATATTTTTTGTAATAATATACATATATAAGACTGTTAAGACAGTATACATGCAGTTTTAGCGATTTTAAAATGTTATTGAAAAACGCGTTGTTTGGATGATTTTTTTTCAAAATGTTACATAATATGAGTTATCAGTCTCGCACGTATACATTATGTACGATTTCACATAATATATACTAGAAATTAGTGTGATAGATGGAAACTGTCAGTTAATACTAACAAAACAAAAATTATGATTTTTAAAAAGGGAGGTATAATCTGAGACAAAATACAAACTTTACTTATAAAGGACAAACAATTGAGATTGTTAATAAGTTTACATATCTTGGTATAGTATTTTCTACAGGTGGTTCATTCAAATATACATGTGAAGCCCTGACCGGCCAAGCAATGAAAGCAACTTTTAAGATTAAATCCTACATTAATGATTGTTTAGACTTATCAATTAGTCATCAACTTAACTTGTATGATAAATTAATAGAACCCGTTCTAAGCTATGGTAGTGAAATTTGGGGATGCTATATTACAAGTGAAATTGAAAGAGTATTTTTAAAATATCACAAACAACTATTGGGTATTAAAACGTAGACTCAAAATACTGTTGTGTATGGTGAGATAGGAAAAATGCCTGCAAAAAAACAAAATGGTATGAAGATACTAAATATGTTAGACTTGTTTATGATATGTGACATATTTTAAACAATTATAATGAAATTACAATCACGAGAAGATACTAATAATAACTGTCCCTATTCATGCATGTGTGTTAATAAATGTGTTCATAAAGGTGTACATTTATTACAGATACCTAACAATATCAAGTTTGACAACTTTATCTTTTCCAAAATCGAGAAGGTCATAGACTCATGCAACTATAACATACATAGTTAACATTATGTTACTGATAGCTAACACTATCTTAGGCGACCAACAGGGTTTAGGTAAATAAACATGAAATGTAAGAGCAACATTATCGGGCTTAGGAATGTGTGTGAAGCCCACTGTTTACAATCCACAAAAACGTTCCACTTTCTTTAATCTCGACTTTTTTAACTGATTAGAAGAAGTTTTATCTGTTATGACACTGAGTCGCATGTTTAAAGTCGTTATCATTTTTAACTCTCTACTTCCTGATCAAAGTTTCCTTGTCGTTAAATTCAGGTATTGCATGTTTTGCTCTGAATAATGATGTTAGATTGACCACGTAGAATACCGAGCAGACAATGTTTATTGTTCGCAGTAGTTACCTCCCCTAGCGGTACACTGATCATTTCTTACATGGATACCACTCGATAATGAACACTTGTATACAATAATGATAACATCTGGTTTTAAATGACCATTTATTGTATTACATATGCTTTTTACATAAATTGAACTTAGTTCTCTTAAATCTTAACCACGAAGCCCATTCAATAAGCGAAGTCGGTAGATTTCCTGACTACCAATTTGGAGATGTAGGCTCGAACACTGGGTGAGGCCTATGTTCTCCGCTACACTTTTATTGAAGGTAATATTCCAATTCGTTTGTCCTTGACCTCTTTGTTCATATGGGAAGTTGACATTTGCTTGCACTGGTTACGTAAACTGACCGCCGTACGTAAGAAACCCGGTGTAAAACTTCTAACCGTCCTGACTTTATTTAGCATTAGAACAATGACAATATCTAATATATAAACAATTGACAACTAGCTTGAGAACGCTGTTTAGGGCGAAGACAGTATCGTCGCATACTTACATGTGAAATAGTTAATGAGCCTTCCCTAACTGAGTGGTTATGGTCGCTGATTTCAAATCACTTGCCCTCATCACTGCGAATGTCACCTGGGAGGCTGAATTTATATGTGAGGAAGCTATCCAGCTGGTTCTACCCAACATAATGCGACAAGGGGCGCATAGAGTCACAAAAGCTTATAGCTACGAACCAATATGTAGATTTGAACCAAACAAAGAAGTAACCGACGCATATCAGAGCATGTGAACTGAGCTGCAGTATATCTAGGAAACATTCAACATCAAAAGCGACCAATGATCGAGGAATGTGACACAATAACAAAACACTTCACCCGAAATTGAACTAAATAGCCGATGCATCTCCAAGTGATAATATATTATTGCTGTTTCAAAACAACATGTGATCTATCACCATGAAATCGTTTAGACATATACCGGTATATTCTAATGTATATCGAAGTTTATCAACCATATCAGTAGTACGAACTTTATGTCGTTTACTTACATAAACAAAGTAATTTCAAATGTACACTCAACATTTTAAATCGTTTGAAATCACGTAAATAAATCAACAAACAGTTTAAAGCTTCGTGTTTATGTTTAATAATAATTATAAGTATGTAGTTTACACGTTTTGTCAGTACAGTACACTTCTTTACAGTATTTTTTATTGACACTGGTATCTATTGTCTAGAGCGAAAAGTTGGAATATGTTGAAAACTCTTCAATGTAGGCAACTAGCACTTGGTGGCAGAATTCGTATTGTTCCTGAAAAACGTAAATAATTCTCTATTATACACTAATACCATTAATGATTATTGTACTATATACATTCACATCGTGCAGTTTATCACTGGTGTACTATTTACATGTACGTATGTGACAAAAACCGCTTAGTAGATCCATTCAATACTTAATGAACAATAGAAGAGAAATTGTAATTGTTAAATTTCTATTGAATTACAGAGAGAATAAAATTAAAACAACAAAACTTTATTGTTTTGTATAAATATCTTAAACAAAAGGGCAAACTTCATTGTTAAATCCGTCGAAGTGTCAATGTTAATATAAATTCGACCGGATATTCATTATCATCATCTTTTTCAAAATGCATAATGTATGTTCGAGTTTAGTCATGAATTGATGTAAAATGCATTACTTATATTTGATTATAATCATAAATTGCTGTATGCTCTTATTGTATGTCTTCCATGAACGATACCTGTGTTATAACTTAGTGTCTAAAAATCGAACATTGTCGTTATTATTTCGTGATGTAAATAAGAATAATATTTAACTTAATTTGTTTTATTTTCATTTCCTTCTGTATGTACTATTTTTATGGATTATGCTATGACTATTGATCGACGTGCATTCAATATGACAACAGACAAATGCCATGATTTCAGCATGCTTAGTACACTTGTACCGGGGACAGTCAGTTCGTACATACGCATGTGTACCATAGATACATCGAACAATAGATTGATCGAAATAATTGCTAGATTCGACGGCAGTTCGAGGTTTCTAGGTTATGCTGTAAAGTCATATGTGAAGGTGAGTACCCCGGCTTTTGTAGTAATAGTTGATAAATAGTAACGAGTCAAGTTCACTCTTATCGCAATGCATAGCGGGTAAATTACACATCATATTTCAGAAAAGGACAGCAACTCGACTAACACTACTAATTTGTAGCCTACCATGCTAGGTATGATTTTTTCTTTAGCAGATCTCATCTCCTCAATCACGTGGTTAATAGCAACATCATGTTCTATATTCATACGTTCTATAACAGCAGATATCACACAGAACAATCCACTCTTGTCTACACCATTCCTACAAACGTTCATACAATACACACTGTATTTTATCAGTAATTATATAATAATGTAATATGTTGATAACATGCCTGCCATACAGGTATTGTGACATATAATGTCAGTTAAACTTATAGATCAAGATAAATATATTGCCTTTTTGAAACGAATAGTGCGCGCTGTTACCCACTAAATGTGGAATACAGGACTATAAATGACATGGAACAAAAAATATCTTGAAAAAAGATGGTCGGCTCAATATGAAGATTTGTTGTGCATAAAAATAAATGCCGACTCGGATGTTACGATTGCTGGTCACTCCATATCCAACATGGATTTCGGTAAATTCACCGAAATGCGCTTCAAAGTTACAAAAGATGTTAGGTTGAAGAGAAATCGCCTTGATGGTTAACGTAATATTTGATTGGTTTACACAACAGTGCTTTGCACATATCAAAACCATGTTAGTGCGGCTGCGCCAAAAAAGGCAATAACGCATGTAACATATCTATCAGAATTGCAGAAAGTTGGATACTTGGAGCATGAAAGGCACCATTCACAGTTAGATCTTCCCTAGACAAGTCACGATGGCGACTATTCCATTGAATAATCAAAACTAGTAATCAAAAAGTAACAATTATAATACCACATACATGCAATGTACAAGAACAGATTGGTTCCCACTTTTCCTTTGTACCGATTGGACAATGTCTAACAAAGACAAAATGACATCCGTGGAATCAGGAAGTCTCGCTGACCATCCTCCACATTGTATCTGAACCACCGTGCGAGTCTAAAGTATAAGAAACAATAAGTAGCTTATGTTTGTATTAACAAACCTTATACAAAGGACAATTTTGAACACTGCATTATATGATTACTGATGGCATACAAGTGTTTGGCTTTGGCTGCAAAACAGCGACTTAATAAAACAGTTAGGGAAGGGAATTAAGAATAATGAAGTTACTTATGTGGTGGGATGTATAATTAAATAAAACAGAAAGGCAAGAAAACAAATACCTGAACAATTCAACATGACTAGAAACTTACCAACACAACGGCTTTACAGCTTTGGAACAGTCAGTGATGTATTCTGTATTATTCCGGAACAGACATTCATTTTGTAACATATTGTTTTCTAAGATTACTTACGGTCATATATTTATTCAGTGACAGTGTCACTATTTTGTGATGTTTGACTGTTTCTGTCATCGAATGTTTGATCATTATACTGCCGGACTTGACTGTGGCGCCGTCATTTGGCCAGTAACGTTCAGTGTGCTAATTAAATGAAAGTATTAAAGTTAGAAGATTTATATGATGCATTATATTGTGACACAATAACATAACTCGTTTGGCAAATTCAAAAGCTATCATCATGATAAATATACGTATCAAAATAAACACCAACAAATATATGTATTAGACTGATGTAATCCATCTTAAAAAGTTGGTATAGATAGAATCCAAAAGGTGAGCTCTTGTTTAAGCCAACTTCGTTTCCAAATTAAATCGGGCAATTTGATAAATCATAATCGGCGTATGGATTTATTATTTGAATATTAGTATTCCAAGAACTTACAAAACATTGCTGTCTAACCAAATATGACCAAACGACTATATTAAATATGACCAAACGACTATATTAACACTGCATTTATGACTCCATTTCCGGTATAATTATATCTATAAACAATCCTAAATCACAGTCCTTACACTCATCCACGTCAGTTGAGATTATTAAATGTATCTTATTAAAACATAATTCATTCGTTGTTGTAGTAAATTAAAAAACTTTCGAATTAGTTTGAAAGTATTATTATGATCAAAGGATCAGTAACATCTGTACTTACTGATGCTTTGAGTGTATCGTTCATCATGACGATAACATGGATATCATGTTCCCATACAAGTCTCCAGAAATCATCTTTTGCTTCTTCAAGTGGACTTTGTGTTAGGATAAACGCTTCCTTCTCTTTATAACTCTAAAAGGAATCAATATATGGCAATAGTAGTATACTTTTAAATTTGTAACAATTCATTGAAAAGAGTTTCAAGTAAATGAAATCTTAAGTAAACTTTGCTTAATGTATTTTCCACGTTCAGCATTTATAATCTGTTGCATGCATGATATTATGAATAGTCTGCCAAATACGATTTAGCCACTCTTTAAAACATAATGATATTTGCGCATAATATTTCACTTTCCCAAAGCACATTAAGACAAATGACATAGTTGTATTTCTCAAGCATAACATACACATTCTGCTGCGTGTTTTTCATTTCAAGACTGATTATCACGCTTATTCATTACGAATGTCCACAAGATGATGAGGTTTTAAATATTAGTCACCTGCAGAATTATTTGGTTCTTAAGGCAGTGTGAATGGATGTTTGGTTCACATGTATAATGAAAGTGTATTCTGATGAAATTCAGTTTACTTTGGAAATTCTATTTGATTCTTTGTTTTATTTTTCTTAAGTCCGATCTACTCCAGGCATTTTAGGCACATTTCATGCTGTAATTGTGTACATATTTTACTCTAGGGCTTCTGAAGTTTGACTACATATTTTGTAACGGTATGAAAGCTCTGACCAAATTCTACCAACATTACATTCATTTATTACGTTACTCTATCTTTACAATTTGGATTAACAGTCGAAGCCGTTTTTCTTTCATAAAATGTTAAATTTATTTTAATATTTAAACTGGAGATGTGAAATAAAGAAGTATCTGTCGCAAAGTAATTGCAATGTAACATACCGGCAGGAAAACGGCGTTCATACTTGGTGTGTCTCCACGTTCATATTGTAGCTGTCTTAATCTTGGCATGCGGTCACTAACTGTAAAATGGAACAACGCAACTCTAACAATAAAGACACACCAACAAATTCATTATTCTATAGTATATTGTATTTCATACCCAAATGAATACTGTCTAGCGGGGTTAAAAGAAATCAAAGTCAATTGTTTTAGGAAAGTACAAAGTTCCTTGAATAAAGAGTCACCAAACCCGAGACTTACAAAGTATTATATAATACATAAAAGCCAGTTTCAGAGATGTCATTCATATACAGGTATTCAGATTAACAACCAAATTTATTTTACCATATATTATGATGCAAATTTTATCATTTTTATTCAGAAATTCTTCACTACCAATTGTTAATCATGTTATTTAAAATTTGGCTTTAGCTTGAATTGCTCTTAAGATCGTCTCAATATTTGACACATGTCAATTTACCCACTATGCATTTTAATTTATTACTTATCTTCTCATTTATATTTTATCCATTGAGATCAAGACATATCATTTAGGACATGTGACCAACTTTCTTTGTTGTATTGTTTTCAATTGTTAAGTAATTACTCAATGAGATCTCAACATAATTATCTCATATTGTCTAATTGTATAGTGTTGACACTGGCTTCCTCTTCTACTAAACATGTCACATCTGAGAAACAGTATATATGAGGGCCTGGAACTTTTCATAATAGAATATAATATAATAAGATACAGTTAGGTTTAGGAATATTGCTCTGTGTAAATTTACTTTGTGTTTCTCTAACGTTTTGTACTTTGTGTACTCTACTTATGAATCTTATGACTTAGTGAACTATTTGATAACTTTGTGAAATATCTATTAACATTGTGGAAAAATCATAATTAGTGTTAATTATCAGTCTGCAAATAAATTTGTTAAACATTAGCTGACTTTGTGATTTTGGAACATTGCTTGCAAATAGCAACACGTCTTGGTGACACTCGGAAAGCAGAACACGACCACACATTAAAAACCTGTTCATAATAATTGGTGGAGAACAGCGGCTAAGATCTCGGTACCTCTAGAAGACAGCAAGTGAGTTATTCCCCATTTGTTTTGAAGACAAGCAGCTGAACCCAAGATTGGAAGGATGCCAATGGAGTCTAGACAGAGAATGTCGGCCCATGAGATAAGGCGATACCCATTTGGAGTACATAAGCCTGCAGTCAATCATTTTATGCTGCATGAGCCAGAATGGCAGAGGTTTAAACCTTCGAGATGTGGACAGTGTGGCGAGTGTTTTACTTTTCTTCATATTTGCAAGGCAATGAATAGGCAGTGTTACAAATGCAGAAATTATGGACACTATGCTAATTTATGTAGGACCATCATCAAGGGAACTTCTGCTAAAGAACCAAGATACGACAACAGACTGGTGAATAAAATTGGAACTGTGTGTGAAGAGAATGAAATCTGTGTTGATCAAAGTTATATTTGTTCTGAAATGCCATTTTGCAATATTGAAAATGAAGAATTAACATCTAGTGTCCAGTACAATTCAAATCATCAGAAGTTCAACAATAGAATACATGCTGTTTTGGTTGAGAAAAACTCCAATCTCCATAAGGAAAATGTTGAATTAACAGCAGTTATTGATGATTTGAAGGGTCAAATACATCAAATGAAACATAATGTCCAGTTTCAACCACAAGTCAATGAAGTTAATGCCAATGATATTGATTGGGATTTTGCACATGTAGAATTAGAAGATGAACTTCAGCGGGTTTTGGAGGAACATGAGAGCATTATCAATATTATGACAGCCGATGTTAAAAAGTTATCCACATTCATCAGTGACCAGTTTCTGTCTATAAATCCGCGGGATTATCAAATGTCATACATACAAACTGTTTCCAAGTTAAAATTTAAGTGTGGTAATTGTGGGAGTGAAAGATACCATGACAGTGACCATTGTATTGCAGTTAGATTTGGGGACCCATGTAGTTTGTGTGGCAAAAAGGATCATCTTTCATCTTTATGCCGACAGCTGCTTCTTTTCTAAGATATGTTGTTTTTCTTTTACTTTCGGGACGAAAGCTTACTTGGTTGGGAAGAACTATTATGATGCAAATTTTATCATTTTTATTCAGAAATTCTTCACTACCAATTGTTAATCATGTTATTTAAAATTTGGCTTTAGCTTGAATTGCTCTTAAGATCGTCTCAATATTTGACACATGTCAATTTACCCACTATGCATTTTAATTTATTACTTATCTTCTCATTTATATTTTATCCATTGAGATCGAGACATATCATTTAGGACATGTGACCAACTTTCTTTGTTGTATTGTTTTCAATTGTTAAGTAATTACTCAATGAGATCTCAACATAATTATCTCATATTGTCTAATTGTATAGTGTTGACACTGGCTTCCTCTTCTACTAAACATGTCACATCTAAGAAACAGTATATATGAGGGCCTGGAACTTTTCATAATAGAATATAATATAATAAGATACAGTTAGGTTTAGGAATATTGCTCTGTGTAAATTTACTTTGTGTTTCTCTAACGTTTTGTACTTTGTGTACTCTACTTATGAATCTTATGACTTAGTGAACTATTTGATAACTTTGTGAAATATCTATTAACATTGTGGAAAAATCATAATTAGTGTTAATTATCAGTATGCAAATAAATTTGTTAAACATTAGCTGACTTTGTGATTTTGGAACATTGCTTGCAAATAGCAACACGTCTTGGTGACACTCGGAAAGCAGAACACGACCACACATTAAAAACCTGTTCATAATACATACACTAGCAATATTATTGTTAATAATCAACTTATGTATCTAACATCGTAAACAAACCTGGTGACACGTTGGAATATCTGTTCTTCTCTGTGTATTTAATATGCTTGACTGTTGTATGCTGGTCCTCGTCAGCATTCGGTGTCAATCTTGACAGTTTCTATAGATACATACAGCTAATCACAGAGTGTTTAAATATTTGGCATAGCAATACAATTACTCGTATCAGACTGAGTCATCTTAAATCTTTAAATTGTATTTACAATGTACATCACCATAAAAATGTGGGTAAAATTAGTACGCTCTGCTCAAAGTGATGTCAACAAACTCACGACTGTTAAAGTTCGTACGAATATGTTTAGCACACGTACCTCAAATTCCAATTCCAGTTTTCTCTTCTTATGATGCTCGTCAACTTGAAGCATTGATTTGAACCATTCTGGGAATTGGTTAGAAGGTATTGCTGATGTAGATAACAACGTCTCTATCAAGGCATGATGTAGGAAAATATATTGGTCCTGAAATGTCCATGCAAGAGACTTAATGTATAAACTTGGAAAATGAATTCACGTTGTCAGACTCACTGAAAGAGATAAATGTGCACTTAGTTTATACTAATGAATATATCACGACTGTTTCGTCATCAAAGTGATTTTGAAGTATGTAAATTACATTACTGTGTGTCATTACTTACCAACGTTTCAACCAAATGAACTTGTTGTTTTCGTAATCCTTCCACACAACCAAGCACATCAACATAACCCATCTCATTTGCCTGATCAGCTAGAATATCCAATGCTATAAATGTACCCGTTCTTCCGTCTCTACCGCTAATTTAATTAAATCATAAAATATAAGACATTATGACATTTAAATAAATGTTCCAAATGATAAAGAAAGTTAACAGATGCAAAATACTTATCATACATCGGTTTATCTGGTGAATGTCTACTGTATGTACAAAGCGTCTGAGTCCAAAATATATATGATCATGTTGTGGTACAAACATGCATTGCGCACCCGATTACAAGTTGGCGTTTGCAAATGTATCGCATTTGTGTGCCGATTAAGTTCTAGAATAAGTTGTATATATTTTATGCATGGAAATTTACTTTCAACTTTGTTAAGTTAACCCTCTGCAATACTAAGAAGCAATATACTATATGTTACCTGTCATGCACAACCACTGGGCCATGTATTTGAGTTTGGCCGAATATTACCCTTTGCCGGAACAGAACGAGAGCTGAGACATTTGTAGGGACTTCTTCATTAGGCCACGAATTGAAATGGAACTGAGTGAGCATTTTTTCTTCTGTGTTGTGCTAAAATGAAATGCTTAGCAAACTGTAGTGTATGTGATAATAAGGCATCTTCATACTTATTTTATAAATATATCATTTACATGTGGATGTACGTTTGTTGTCAATGAATAATAGGATATGGGGTGGTGAAACCATTTATTTCTGTTCAGCGCATGGCCGTAATTGCATGAACATATTTTGCGTACAAATTATACGACGATTTATTCCAAAACGCGAGGACGAACCTGTTTCATAGTAAAAGTCCTTATGACGAAATCCGAAGATAGTTCCGACTTCTGTAACGTTACCGAAATGTCACCATATGTAGCTGTCCCAACATCCGGCCAATACTGTACATATACAGACTGCAATCAAAACAACCAGGAACAAAAATATCATTGAACTAACGTATTCTCCTTTGACATATATCCGTACACATTCTTATATCTTGGTCACAACATAAGGGTATGTTATTCGCGCCATGAATCGCATATGTTTGTTAACTTTGTAGTGCTTTATCAATGATACAATCGAAAGAAAATGATAACATCGTTTTACAATAAATATTAATAATAAAGTAAATAATTATTAATGTGGCTTAGACAGTACACATCCTTGACGTTCATTCGAACTAGATAACACTCAAGAAAACAACATATGGTACATACGTATAACTAATATATCTTTATGTGTATCTCCTGACGCATATACGCTCGTTTTATTGATTTCAATCGTGTACTACAATATGTGTAATGACTGAACACCAACCTTATTAAATTCTACCAGATTTGAAAGCATTACAATCTTTCCACAGTCTGTTTGCCATACCATTCGCCAGAAGTCACTTAGAGTATCTCCGGTGGGATCTATGTTACAGACAATCAAAGTTATTTAATAAATATGTTCTAAAAACAATAATATTTCAAGCCGAACAATCAGGATAGAATGTTGATACACATATCACTTGATCACAACAATATCATTCAATTGAGGTAATCTGTAAAAATGTTAGTTTGGCATGACTGTTCTTACTTCTTAAAAGTCTAGAGTGAGGAAAATAGATATGTATGTAAGGACATGAAATTAACATGTATATGTGAACAATTACAAAAACAAACGAAATACAAGTGAAACATAAATGCTTGAATATTTCAGTTTGGCAATTCTCCAATATATAAGACATCAATCACATGATAATGCGTGTATAGGACAGATACTATTATGTAAAACAATAAGCCTGTGAAGCTATGAAAACATGTAATCAATTTTTTTCCAGAAGTGAAAGCAACTGAAGCCGTTCAGGCCATGACAAGGCGGGTATAATACTAACATAACACGCATTTTTTCCACGTTTGGTAGGAATCGCTCTAATAGAGTATTGAACCCTTCCTGTCGCACAAGCGAATATGGAAGCATGATGACCAACTTAGTTACACAACCATTGCTACCATTAAAGTCATACACAGATGTAAAAGCTCTTGCAAAACGAATAAGTTGTGAACTGTACGCAGCATTAGATCTACTCGTAGTACGGGACACGGCTCCATCTAAACGTGGATAATTCACTATATCAAAATCGAACTCATCTCTGGACAGGCTAAATGCACAAAAACTAAGCTTTGAACATAACTATACTACGATACCTTGAGTCGCTATATAAGCGTGAGGCTTCCTATGCCCCTGAAAAACAAGAGAACATCCTACAATCATATGACATTCTAACCAAACTGAAAATACGGACTTGAAAGCTGAACTTTAATGTGTATTCATTATAACAAGAAAGCAATACAATGCTGTCTGAAGAAGTTGCTCGATGGTAATTATGAGTGCTAAAATCATGTTGATAACCATGTCATATCACTGGTTCATTATTACATAACGAAATGTTAGAATGAAAACTGTAACCCTTACATTCACGAAGGAAGCATTGATATAATCGGATTGTTCCTCGTGTTTCTTCTTTAACACTACTCGACTATGGTCATCTGTGAACAGAATACAGAATATCTTTATTCATTTAATAAACAAAAACAACATAAAGGTGATTCTTTCGATTGCTTCAGATAAAAGTATTCATGAACGATTAATTTATATCGTCAAATTAAATATTTTGGAGTAATGTTACCAGACTGCATGAATTTGTGGAATGTAGTGCTATATTTACTTGGCCTCTTAATACTGGAGCGATACGGGCTTTTCAGAGATTTTGAGTAAATTGAAACTTATAAACAATGAGAAGAAGGGCGCGTGTAAACATTCAACATAACATTACTATGTGAACACTAAGCGATAATCCAATTTTACATACACGCCAGGAAGTTCTTGTATCTGTCTTTCCCATCGTTTTCCTGCTTTACTGCATCTGCATGTTCTCTCACTATGCCCTCATGTAATTTCTGGAATATGTTTGTTAAAACATATTAAGTGGTGACAATAACATTAATCATACAATAGAACAGGTTATTGTAAATTGTGTTTAACAATTGTAATACCCGTGAGACTAAACTAGATGTGTCTGTACGTTATGGACAAATGATTTTTAAATCAAAAAAGGGTCATACCCCTCCGAACATTGGTGGATTGTAACCAAAATCTAACGTATCTAGTGCTTATGTGACACATATGAGTTGAATCAATCAATCGTTTCAACTGTTATTGATGGTGTTATTGCGCACGGACGGACAGGGGTAACACTTTATTTAAATGTATACTAATATTGCAATGAGTTGATAATATCGTTGTCTATCTGTCAATATTTTCTAAACGTTGATATGTTTTCATTGGCTAACCACTTTTACAACTGCTCTCGGGTATATACATACGCACTATAGTTGTCATAACGTTATGATTATGTGTGTAATAAACAAATGTAAGCATCGAACACATTCAAACGGGGTAACTCACAGAGAGTACATATTAGCATGTCAGCGTATATGTGACATATACTTTTAAAGACATTTTTACGAAAAAATATTACTCAAAAGACAAACCCAGTACATATATTAAATCGAATATAATACGAAAGAGTAGGTTGATAACAATGCAAACCTCAAATTCCAGCTGAAAGCGTTGTCTGGCTGTATCTCCTTTCAGTTCTATGTTGAGAAACTGCTTAAGTAGTATCACACTGTTGGGAATGCCTCCCTCATTAGGGAAGTTTTGATACGTTAATGGTACTTCATACTGATTGGTCGAATCACCATCATTGCCTTGGTGAACATGAGAAGTGTGCCTTACTGGCCCGTTATTTTTAGATATTCTCATATTGGTATCTTTGGAATAACATAAAGAGTATTAACTTCACGAATATAGCTTTTAAAATCGAAAACGTATATCCGATTTCTTTTCGAAATTATATCAGCTAAATCGTGGGAATTTAAATGTGCATGTTAAACAAGAGTCTTCGTTTTATACAAGAAGGCTAAAAATGTACCAATAAACAACACGTTGGCCATGTAATTTCTTTGAAGATGAACATTATAATTTGAATTTTAAAAGAATACGATTTCAAACATGTTTAATATAAAATGCCTACCCGAGTGGTTCATGGTCTGCTGTAACTCGGTGTATTCACCTTCATTTGAATTATCTCTTGGTCCAATGTCTGTGTAGATATTGGCTGGGGGTTTACTGGCCCGTCTGTGGGAAACGTTATCGCAAAAATGATAAATTTCCAAATGTCATTTATGATCAATGACACGAAAAAATTATAACATGTGTTCATACATGAAACAAAACTTTCACTACAAAATTAAGGATGTGGGGAAAAATGGATATTCAAATGTTATTAATCTAACCATGGTTTATAAATGCAAGTAAACAAAACACTCGCCTTTTACGATAAATGATAATCACTGCCACAGTAACAGCAACAAGAACAATCACCGCTCCAGTACTGACCCCAACAATCATCCCTAAGGAAGAGTCTTCACCGCTGCTATCTTTCTTAACATCAACTGTTGGAAATAAAAAGAAACGCACATTAATCTGCTTAAAGTACATACACTGTATTTCAAAGATAATGTATGATGATCTATAAGTTTGCTATACTATATTCAGTTTCCAAGAGTTAACGACGCTTCAAATAATGCTATATTTATAAATATGATATTTTTGTTTTTTCGTCTCTGCAGATATTAAATGTGAAGGCGTATTTTTGAAATATGGTATGTGATGTTGCCTGAATTTCAGACAATAATGACACACGACTAAATCATGAACAACATGTTTGAACTCACTACATTTTGGTGGTGAATTACTCCACATTCCATCTTCGTTACATTGTCGACTTGTGTAGGTTTTGTTTAGACTGTAACCGTCATTACATACTGCTGTTATTGTAGTGTTGTAAGGTAGGTGGCCACTATTCTTTGCTTCAATAGATGGTGTGTAGTATCCCCCATGTATATCCAGAGGCCATTTACACATAGTCTGAACACAGTCAGGAGAATCGCCACTCCAGCTTCCTGATTCTTCACACGTTCTTTTGCTTAGTGTAGATTTCAAAGTAAATCCCTTTTCACATATGACATTTAGTTCGGCTCCGTAAATATGGATATTAGATTTGTTGTTCGAGTCATAATGTCCATTCTCAAAATCATTTGGACATATGCATGTGACAATTTCACAGATAGATGTCAATCCGTTCCAGTGACCGTTATGGTCACATTCTATTTTACTGTTAGGTTTAATTTTATATCCCGTGTTGCACACTCCAACCAAAATAGTGTTATACACTTCTGAACCACCAGCATACCAACTGTTGTTAGCATACATATAATAACCGTTTGTTACGTTCTCTGGTTGCATACAACGTACAGGATTACACTCTGTGTCTGAACCACTCCATGTAGCATCACTCTGGCATTGTCGTGTAGTATTGTGTATACTCGAGTTATATCCGGGATTACATTCACTAACTATCGTAGATCCGTACTGTACTTTCATGTTTATGGTATTTGTGTGTGAAGAGTAATATCCATTGTCTGGTTGTACAGGTAATTGACAGTACACTTTCTCGCAATGAGGTATTTCACCACAAAATCGTTCATGTTCACAGCAGGTCACGATTTGATTGGACGAAGGTTTATACCCATCATGACATTTCAGTGTAAACATATCACCTTGTGCGTACCATGTCTTGTTTGGAGAAATGTAACCGAACTCTGGTACCGAGGGTCGACTACAACCGACTGAAACATATATATATATATATAAAGGTCAGCATGAACTTATGGTAGTTTTGTAATGAAGAACGGGATAGTAACAAGTTCGATATAAATTTAAAAAACATTAAATTGTGATACAATACATTTCAAACTGCTTGCGCTGTTATCAATATTTTGGTTGGTTTAATAAAACACTACATAAATAACATGCTTTTCATTACAAACCATTTCAATATGTTGGTTTTTGTCAATCAAAAATCGAATTGAAATAAAAGTACAAAAAGAGACACATCCATATGTCTAGTCTCAACATAGATCGTTTATCAAACAGAAAACATTAAAATACTCTAGTTGTTATATTCCAATTCTAACAATAATCTACAAGATGATTACCTGGTTTCCATGTCTTCGTTCGGGATTAATTAAATGTATATTTCGGGTGAGTACAGTTCAATCGTGAAATACAGGTACATTTGATTTTTAATTCTTCATAACCCCACATAACTTTAATGTCACTAACCACTGGTAATTGCCTCAGCATTTTAGGCAAGACCAATTCAACTGCACACTGGGTAACTTTCAGTGATCGGCGCGGGATTGATAAATATAAAATTATGTAGAAATATACGATGGGAAATATGCATTATCGTGTTGTAGTTTAAACATTCAAAACCACATATAATTATGGTAATATCTTTACATACCGGCATATACTTGTACTTCACATAATGCAAGATACATTGGTTCACATTGGTTGCGACTTCTACAGTGTAATGTGTCTTGTGGTATCTGTATGCTGATTGAGGAACATGAATGTATTCCATCTAGTTCAATCAGGATTATGGATTTAGCGTATAGTTTTTGTTGGTGTATGGCATCATTGTATAAAAGTTTGTCATGCTGTTTGCTACAATTACCAGTGACTGTAAAATTTGCCAATCGCCATGTAGCTTCTGAAATGTAATGTTTATATTCTGTAACGTATTACACGTTTCTTTTTCGGCGCAGTCGTTCTAACATGGCATCGCTATTTGCATATCATTGTTGTGTAAACTAATCAAATCTTACGTTAACAAATAAACCAAACTTTTATTTAAGGCATGTATATTTGTTGACCAAAACACACAAATAACTTGTTAATTCTTACGTAAAGTAATAAACACAATTATTAATTCAATATTGTATGCGTGATTTCATGACTGATACACTAAGTACCCGTGGACTATATTGTAGCAGACTGTACTGTCTATTACTAAACCAACTACGGATTTTTTTATCCAATCTCCTATGCAGTGATCTCCTCTTACAGGTATCGAATGACCTGCAATCGTAACATCTCGGTAACACAACAAATCTTAACCTTCAAATTGCAACACATTTGCTAGCTTCAGGTTGCGCCGACCATCATTGTTAAAGATAGTTCTTGTTTATGTATGGCACCGGGAACATTCCGTATCATTATTTTCAACAAACCGATATTTACCAAAACGTATCGTATTGACGGTCATAAAGAATTCAAATCGATTATTTCACATTACAATACAAAGAAATCACTTGCTCTTTCTGTTGATGATTACGATACCGGTCAGATTACGATAGCTGCCGCCAAAGTACACAGTCCATGTTGGCTTCAGGTTGCGCCGACCATCTTTTTTAAAGATATTGCTTGTTTATGTATGGCACCGGGAACATTCCGTATCATTATTTCAACAAACCGATATTTACCAAAACGTATCGTATTGACAGTCATAAAAATGCAAATCGATGATTTCACATTACTACACAAAGAAAGCACTTGCCCTTTCTGTTGATGATTACGATACCGGCCAGATTACGATATCTGCCAAAATACACAGTCCATGTTGGCGATGTACCATTGTTCGGACCTGTATGACTACATGTGCCTTGAACAAAGTCTTGGCTGCAGTCCCCGTCTACTGCAAAAGCAGCTGGATTTCTGCCATAGAAGGACATATCTGGTGTCTGAACTGCTTGCATTTTGTATGCAATGTTTTCACCTGAAACAAAGTGAATATCGCTTTCTTTTCGGTACTTTATTATTCTTTACTTTGTTTAACGATACTGGGATTCAAGTAAGGCACAAACTTTACGTGAATAAGCGCGGGGTTTTGATCATTCGAAACAAAGCGATAAGAAGTTAATAATAATATAGTGTATATTAATTGGAAGATAATTAAGAGGAGATAGTCAGACATATGATGTAAATACATATATATGTTGTACTTGATTCTATTTATCGTCTTTCTAGTTTACCGCATTAGTACTCAGAAGTCAGGGGCGGAGATAGCCTTTTCGCTGGTCAGAGCATGGATTCTCCATACCTCCCCCTCACAAAAACAGAGGCATTTCTTTAATACAAAGGAAAAAAGAAAGATAAGGGTTGCCTTGGGGCAGCCGGCTCGCAGCACATTATAGTCTTTGATTTAATTATACTTCATACACATTGACTGTTTGAATAATATTATCAATATATAGGGATTTAAAATGGTCATATAAATGTTTTATTGGTATATTATGTGTATCTATCTTTCTGAGTACTACAGTAACTTATTTTTCGACGTAATGGCCATCAATCCAATTCGCAACTAATATTTGCATAGTCACGTTCTCCCTCACTTCGTTTGTCCGAAAATAAATATTTTCTTTCTTATACTCTATGTTCTACCCAACAAACAACTCCACACAACATGTGTTTACAGCCGGCGGTTTACTACGTTTCGGAACAAAGTTACATTTACAAATATTACATAATGGTACATGCACTATACATTACAATATATCAAATCGGAACGCCTACATCAATAACTATAAACGAATTCTATCAAAATCAGTTTGCCACTACCAAAATCCATTCGGTGGTTGCAAATAGAATCAGTTGACATAAAAAGTATTATTGTACATGATATATAACACTATATGAGGGGCATGTCGAAATATGACTTTCAAGTATCAATAGCTTCGCATTTTTCAATAGAGATGAGGTAAAACATGTAGCTAGACACTGTGGTAAAACACAGATGTTTTACATATTCTAATTTAAGACATAAACATATATCATATGTATTTGAAAACTGATGTATAACAGACTTCACCTTATAATACCACTATCATCATTTCAATCGACACGTTATTGTATGTTGCCGTGGTGATTATAGCGACGTTTAATTTTAACGGACGGTAATGTATTACATGAAAAGGTTGTAATTATTAAAATGTTTAAACATTACACTCACCTAAAAAATGCCAATTGCCTTTTGTAGAATCCGGTGCAGCACATTGTAATGATGTTCCAATGAAACACACACAGACAAACATCAGAACAACTTCTGTGAACATTGGATGCTACAAACAGAATATTAGAAATGTGATCTCATTAACTAAACGCAGTTATATCCATCAAAGAAAGGTTTTGTAACATATGTAATGTATCTTAAATAAAAAAAACATATGACAATTTATTGCATCAATAAGTTTTAAACTAAAATTCATAGAACGTATTACCATGGCTTGCTTAACATTCCGTCTAATCGAGATGTGTGTGTACAATTTTTTCATCTTCCGGGTATTATCAGTGGATACGCAAGAATGTGATAAACATGAAGATAAATCAAGCAAAAACAAATACATGTGATGTCTTTTCCATGAATTATAAAACTTGTTTTTACGTCCAAAGTTTTCTTACAATGCACACTTTAATATCATAAAACATTAGGCTAATTTTTGCATTTGGTTCGCACGTATTGCATGATTTAAGTACCGATGTATATGTCTCAATGCGTCAGCAATTTACGTTTAAGGAAAGGACTTAATATGTTCCTTAGTTTCCCTAAAACGTTAATGCTAGAGTGACACATGGTATTCACTTATCTTTATAAATGCTTTGTGTTGCTTAAGTTTGTCTAGATCTGTAATGACCAGCGCAGCTTTAAATACTTGGTCGAGTACACATTGCAAAATGTATGTTCGAATTCTTAATAAGATTAATCGCGCCCATATATCACCCTTATAGGAGTAGAAAAAATACGGGTAGTTTGCAGTGGTTTGAATTATTAAATTCATTTCAGTGCATTACAATAATCTTCTTTGATCAATAATGCTATCATTGTATGACAAAACCTCCGGTGTGTTAGTTAAGGGGTGTATAAGAAGATAAACATGTAACCACCTTACACATACTTGGTTCTTTTATGCAATATACTCGTGGTATCTGATTACATGTTTACTGATTAGAAAAAATCAAACCTATGAGTAAGGATGTTAAAGTAACATGTCTTGACTGATAACCAGTAGTACCTGGTGGGTTTTATTGTCTATCAATGTGGTTTGTGTGTGTTCAAGTTAATGTGATTCTCTGTTTTATTTGCTTTGCTTTCGGATTTTTTTTAATGTAGGCACAACTTGAATACAATACCATTGGCTAGGCAAACTTCTAAAATCCATAGTCTACTCAAATCGGCAGAAAACTGAATTATAGTCCAGTCATTCTACGTAAAAGATGGCCATACCTTCAAATAATTACAACAGAAATGGTTCTCACTGTTTATGAAGGTTAAATCTATACAGAACAATATATCAAAAGTCTAACAAAATCTAAGTTGAAGAGGTACTTGAAATTCTACTTCAACTATACATCGTTATACATCTAAGTGGATTGACAAAAACGTAAGTAGGCCTAGTCTAACAACATGTAGTACATAAGTATAAATCTACTAAACTGTAATATAAGACCCACCGATTAAATGCTTAAATAACAGTGCAGTATAACCAACCACAACAATCATAGCAATGACACAATCTATATTAAACAAAATTATGTTACATACTGTTAAAAAATTTGTTCCCAGAAGATTCTAATTCACAGTAATAGCTCCCCACCCACTCTCTTATTAATGCGTGTATTATTTCCAAAATGTTAGCCTACACAATTGCATGTGATACATTAAGACGAAAACTAAATATTTTAGAACAAACAAACACACACCTGAAATAGTAATAATGATCAGAAAAAAATGAAATTGCAAAAATTGTCAGAAAACATAAACGTGCTGGAAGTACCATTGTTTAAGCATTTTATTAATCGTGATTCATTGCTATATTCACGCTATTTCTCTTAAAGCTTATTCTATGTACACGTAATTATTTTCTGAACATGTAATATTGTCATCTGATGTGGTTTGTCCTATTGAACAACTTATTCGTTGACATTCACCACACTCTGATGAACAATCCAACCCATGCTTCCTGCAAGTACAACACTTGGTGTCACACTTAGCTTTACAGTTACATCTGATTCGATAAACTCAATCAATACATGCAGGTCACACATGGGTCTTAATTGGCGACAGCATATTTAAATCCTCGGTCCAAAACCATGGATTCATACCATACGTATATCTTAACCAATGTTGCGCTTGAAGATAAACACACTGCTGCACTTTTAGGGGGTAAAGCATGGACTTTCATGAACAAACTTATGGTTGTCATGACTTTGGTTACACTCCCATACATGGATGCAGCGCTTTCATTACATGACCGCTGATTTATTGCTTTATGACCTAGCATATTTTGATATTTGACCTTTCAACATGTCTGATTTAGCCAATGAGATATCTCAGTATATAGTATAACTGCTTTGTTGTACTAATTTTCATTGGTCGGTAAGGCACGTGACTTCTGAGTCTATAATACAGTAGAACTTCGAAACCTCGAACAGTTTTGTCTCGAACACAGTAGATACCTCGAACAGGTTCTTAAGTCCCGACAAAATCCCTTCTCATTTCAAATTATCTAACAGTAGATCACTCGAACAGTAATAGGTCGAACTCTCGAACATGTTTTGCGGTCCGTAGCTACCATTTCATTCATTCCCCCCATAAATAGGACGAACAATATAGTGCATATCAACTTTGATTGATCAGTTGATAGTCTGTGTTTGTTGACAAGTATGATGGCAACATATTTTATTCGCAAGTCGTACAAAATTACTTGACTGTTGTTTTATATTGTATATATAATATATTTATGTATGTATTTGACGAAACAATCGTTAAGTAGATCATTAAATACTTAATGAACAATAGAAGGGACATTTTAAACAATAGGGCAAACTTCATTGTCAAATCCGATGTCATGACTGGTATTAATTCGACCGGAAATTGATTTGATTTAAATCATTAATGGATGTATACATGTTCTTATTGGTTGTCTTCCATGAACGACAAACTTGTTATTACTGTTCTTCTAAAAATAGTACATTGTCGTTGTAATTTCGTGATGTAAATAAGAATAAACGAATTATTTAATTAAATGTGTTTATTGTTTTCTTTTCATTTCTTTTTAATTTATTATTATAATGGATTATGCTATGACTATTGATCGAAGTGCATTCAATATGACAACACCAACAACACACACCTGTCATGAGTTCAGCATGCTTAATACACCTGTACCTGCGACAGTCAGTTTGTACATACACATGTTTACCATAGATACCTCAAAAAAATAGATTGCCCGAACTTATTGCTAGATTCCACGGCTGTTCGAGGTTTCGAGGTTTCGAAGTTTTACTGTAGACAGGTATTTTTTCCGTTTAAGATATAATTAAATGTGTATACAATATCATGGTCAAGAGTATCGAGGGAGTATTTGATGATCTAGGTAATCTGTTTGATTTGACGTCGAAATAACCTTTCAGCAGGTATGGGTTCGTTCCAGCATCGAGAATTGTGTAGTTATATGCACTAAATATATTGTGGAGACTTGAATGCTGAGTCTGTATTAACAATGAATGATAAGGGATATTTAAAGGGTACATCACGAAACCTAAACTGTGTCAAAAAAAATACTAATAAGGTTTCATCGTCACAAAGTATAAACCAGAATACTTTACTGTCACAGTATTTCTACCGTGCTACTGAGTTTTTTGTCTTCTGGTTGAATTTAACTTAAATGTAACATAGTAGTATAATTCCATCCATGGTAAGACTTGAAGGCTAAGTTTACATCTACAACCGTGGTCCTCTATGTGACCCACTTTGACCTTGAATACAGGTTTCTGTACTAAAATTATCTCAAGAGTCTGATGTTGGCTGACTGCCCAACCTAGACTTAATATCTTTTATGCATGGACTGTGGGTTTGAATTGCAGATTTAATAGTTGAATGTATTTTTGACTTATACATGTACATAATAATACAAAAATTATGGTCACACATTTAAATATGTCTCTCGCCCAAGTACTAATGGAAATGTGATGGTCATCAAGAGTTAAAATTATTATATTTATAAATACAAACATTTTTATCAGGTTATGAGGGACCTTGAGTGTTTTTTTCTATGATTTGACAGAGTGACCTAGTATTTGACATCAGATAACCCAGTATCAATCATGACCTAGGTTTCATGAAGACAATTCTTTTTATCAGATTTCATTAAGACTGAGTGAAATTCGTGACCTCTTGAGCATAAACAAGGTTAGTTATTATTTGACCTAGTGACCTAGTTTTTGACCCCCATGTCACCCAGAATAGAACTTGGCTTCCTGTTAATTAGCATAAAGACAAACATTTAGACACAGCTTCATTAAAATTGGGCTAAGATTGTGATCTCTACAGCATAAAAAAGTGTTTGAATTATTTGACCTAGTGACCTTATTTTTACCCCAGTAGACCCAGTATCAAATTTGGCCTAGATTTTATTAAGACAAACATTCTGACCATGTTGCATTTAGGTTGGATGAAAATTGTGACCTGTATAGTGTAAAAAGCTTTTTCTATGATGTGACTTGGTGTCCTAGTGTATGACTCCAGACGACATAGAATTGAACTCCTCGACATCTTTTGTCCATATGATTGTATACTGTCACAAAGTGTTATTGAGATTGCATGAGAAAATTTATGCTAGAGGGTAGACAAACACATTATGGATGGACAACGGATATCCAATGATCATAAAAGCTCACCTTGAAAAGAAGGCAATACTTCCATCAAAGACAGAACTTAACCATTGCAAACCCAACTTGTTTTAATAACATTCATGATTGTATAGGTGTAAAACATTTATGCCCTTCCTGGACAGAATAACAGCATTGGCATTTTTGATGTCGGTACATAAAAGGATATAAACAAAATAAAACAATAGGATTTATAGCTGAAAATATTGATATTTATAGTATGGGAACAATGTGTCATACATTTGTATCACATTGATTATCACACCATCAGATGATCTTATTGAAAAATTATAGGTTTATAGCAGAGATTATCACATGGATATTGTTAATATATAACTTTATACTATCACATGGATATTGTTATAAAACCCTAACACGTGGATATTGTTATAGAACTTTATCCTATCACATGGATATTGTTACAGAACGTTATCCTATCACATAGATATTGTTAATATATAACTTTATCCTATCACATAGATATTGTTAATATATAACTTTATCCTATCACATGGATATTGTTAATATATAACTTTATCCTATCACATGGATAGTGTTAATATATAACTTTATCCTATCACATGGATATTGTTAATATATAACTTTATACTATCACATGGATATTGTTATAAAACCCTAACACGTGGATATTGTTATAGAACTTTATCCTATCACATAGATATTGTTACAGAACGTTATCCTATCACATGGATATTGTTAATATATAACTTTATCCTATCACATAGATATTGTTAATATATAACTTTATCTTATCACATGGATATTGTTTCAGAACGTTATCCTATCACATGGATATTGTTAATATATAACTTTATCCTATCACATGGATATTGTTAATATATAACTTTATCCTATCACATGGATATTGTTAATATATAACTTTATCCTATCACATGGATAGTGTTAATATATAACTTTATCCTATCACATGGATATTGTTAATATATAACTTTATACTATCACATGGATATTGTTATAAGACCCTATCACATGGATATTGTTATAAAACCCTATCACATGGATATTGTTATAAAACCCTAAAACATGGATATTGTTATAGAACTTTATCCTATCACATGGATATTGTTAATATATAACTTTATCCTATCACATGGATATTGTTACAGAACGTTATCCTATCACATGGATATTGTTATAGAACTTTATCCTATCACATGGATATTGTTAATATATAACTTTATCCTATCACATGGATATTGTTACAGAACGTTATCCTATCACATGGATATTGTTATAAAACCCTATCACATGGATATTGTTATAGAACTTTATCCTATCACATGGATATTGTTATAAAACCCTAAAACATGGATATTGTTATAGAACTTTATCCTATCACATGGATATTGTTATAAAACCCTATCACATGGATATTGTTATAGAACTTTATCCTATCACATGGATATTGTTATAAAACCCTAAAACATGGATATTGTTATAGAACTTTATCCTATCACATGGATATTGTTATAAAACCCTAAAGCATGGATATTGTTATAGAACTTTATCCTATCACATGGATATTGTTAATATATAACTTTATCCTATCACATGGATATTGTTACAGAACTTTATCCTATCACATGGATATTGTTAATATATAACTTTATCCTATCACATGGATATTGTTACAGAACGTTTTCCTATCACATGGATATTGTTATAGAACTTTATCCTATCACATGGATATTGTTAATATATAACTTTATCCTAACACATGGATATTGTTATAGAACTTTATCCTATCACATAGATATTGTTACAGAACGTTATCCTATCACATGGATATTGTTAATATATAACTTTATCCTATCACATGGATATTGTTAATATATAACTTTATCCTATCACATGGATATTGTTAATATATAACTTTATCCTATCACATGGATATTGTTAATATAGAACTTGATCCTATCACATGGATATTGTTACAGAACTTTATCCTGTCACATGGATATTGTTATAGAACTTGATCCTATCACATGGATATTGTTACAGAACTTTATCCTATCACATGGATATTGTTACAGAACTTTATCCTATCACATGGATATTGTTATAAAACTTGATCCTATCACATGGATATTGTTATAGAACTTGATCCTATCACATGGATATTGTTATAAAACTTGATCCTATCACATGGATATTGTTATAAAACTTGATCCTATCACATGGATATTGTTATAAAACTTGATCCTATCACATGGATATTGTTATAGAAGAAATCCTATCATGTATAATATTGGGTTCCAAAATATGACTGGTGCTAAATCTCAAGGGTCATTTTGATCATTTTTGACCGGATTCTACCATTTTAAAGCCAAATTAGAGAGATATTGACCCTTTAGTCAGAATCCTTGGGATCAAAATGTGGCTGTTTGGAAATTCCAGGGGTCAAATAGTCAACTTCATGATAAAATGGAACACTTGATAATACTACGACTTTATGTTAACATTATGTAATGATACAGGTTTTTCCTTTTATAATGTTAAGTTTCTTACATGTTATTATTGCACTAAATGTAATCTTTATCAGAAGATATCAGGTGGTGAGATGGCCATGCAGATCTGCAGCAAATGTTAAATTATATATATAATGAGTCAATTTAGGATTCATTTTTGTGTTGTACAATGTCCTCCTGCATACACTGATTGAATCATAATCCATAGATGACATTGCTTTTGAATTTTAAAATATTAAACCTGAATGACCTCGAATTAGATTTTATTTGTATGATAAAACATTATGATAAATGTTCTAGCCAGGTTTTTTCAGTTATGATAAAATTAACTTTTTATAGAATGTATTATGGTACTTTGACAGAAATATTGATGAGACCTAGTCTAGGATTGCAGTATAACCATTACCCTGCTTTCTCTTCACTCAGCACTCGGGACTTAACATTTACTCTGGTGAGTTTGATTGTGGATATATTTTAGTGGATAACTTATTGTGTACTGAGCATTCTTTGTGATCCACCCTTAATTTATATTTGAGTGTAAATCTTATACTTGAGTGTAAATTGTAGATCTTTTGAGTGTAAATCTTTGATTTGAGTGTAGGTTTACTCAGCTTTCAATCTATACGCCAATATTAGATTCACCATCAAATTCAATGATTCAAGACTCAAAGAAAATTAAGCACAAAGAATGCATGACACACTGGCATGACACAGTGAACATTGTTATCAATTGTGCACACTATGGTCTCCATACTCGGATTTTACTTGGTCAAGTTTTAGTTCTTAGTGCTGAGTGCTGCTGCAGGGATTTCCTTGAAGCAGAAAAATCTCATGTCACTGTCTCCCTTTTCTTTCTAGGGACTGCCATTTTCATTTTACTGTGCAATCCTGTGACCCCTAAAATAAACTTTTGTCAAGTATAAACTGCATGTCTGGGACCCTACAAATACTAGGACCCCCAATTTGTCAAGCACGAGGGTCCAAGGACCCCTAGCTGAAAATCTTAGGAAAAACCCTGCTGCTTAATAGTTAAAATCTACTTGCATGGTTTTGCATACATTAATATAATCTTTAAGATTTCTTAAAATTTCTATTAAAAACAAATATTACATTTTCTACAACATTTTCAATATGCATTTTATCTTTGTAACATGATTGTGCCTACCGATAAAGTTCAACTGGTTTGTTGAATTTTATAAGTTATAATCATTCCATTTTTAAATCTTCGGATATTTAATGAAATAATATATTGAATTTTAACACCATATAACGAGCCTATATGTCTTTGAGTAAATAGAGATGTATAAAGACATTGTATCATTCAATCTGCTGGGACATACAGGAATGTATAATTGATTTGTTGTTAAGTGAACTCTTTCATCTGTGATTCAGTTTGTTATTGATTCAATAAATAGGGGCAAACCTCTATAAAGTAGGATGCGTGAAAGTGATCAAAAAGACGAAAGCTGTTCAAAAAACGAAGTTTGTAAACATGAAAGAAGATATCATATACAAAATACGAGATATTTCATAAAGTGCTTGTTGTCAAGTAGGTCTTTGAAATCAGATAAATAATCCTTTAATCCTATTTAACTAATTATTGATTGTGTTATTTTGGCCACCGGCCCATTCACATAATATCAATACAATACATATATATACAATGTGAAGCAAGATCATGATCAGTGCACACAATGTCATCACTTGACAATACAACAACATAAATGTTAGGAAAAAACTGACATGAGTGAGTTCCTGGTTTTAAATGCATAGTATACATGCATAGCTAATCCTCTCATAGTGTCAACATTTGTACAAGACATCAAATGATTAAATTTATGTAATGTTGGATATGCGACATAGTAATCTGACAAATACATTGAACGAAGGTTCGAATATAGAGGACATATCATTAGGAAATGGTAGTGGTCTTCTACACAACTGTCAAAATAGGGACACAGTCTGTGTTCCCTAAGAATATTAAAATATCTGCCTTGTTCAATCATAATCCTTTAATCCAATTAATCTTTAATCCACCTTATTACATTATTTATTGATTTGTTGGGCTTATAGTTGACATGGTTTATAGTTTGTATATCACATTGTTTGTGCAATTAGGATACTCTACACCTGGTTACTGATGATAACAACATTTTGATGACTTTTTGCTGTACAAAAGACCAATGTTAAATTACGGTCATGAATTATTGCATTTATGGTCCGCATTGATTAATCAATTACTGGACTATCAGTTTTTTTCACGCCATAGTATTCCTACTGACATGTAGAAGTTTCTTGCAATGATAGAGGACCTTACAATGCTTGAAGCGTGGTGGCACAGAAATACACATAAATTATCTGGAAATTGAAGTCAGTTCTCTCTCCTCCTGTATAACATTGAACAAAATGGATAATAATCTAGTCATTGAATTTTAAAGACTGTTATTTGTTATACTCATGCTGTATAACATGTATCCATGACAACCATCAATACTCTCACCTCTATTGTTGTAGTGTGTAACATGTATCCATGACAACCATCAGTACTCGCGCCTCTATTGTTGTAGTGTGTAACATGTATCCATGACAACCATCAGTACTCGCGCCTCTATTGTTGTAGTGTGTAACATGTATCCATGACAACCATCAATACTCTCACCTCTATTGTTGTAGTGTGTAACATGTATCCATGACAACCATCAGTACTCGCGCCTCTATTGTTGTAGTGTGTAACATGTATCCATGACAACCATCAGTACTCGCGCCTCTATTGTTGTAGTGTGTAACATGTATCCATGACAACCATCAGTACTCGCGCCTCTATTGTTGTAGTGTGTAACATGTATCCATGACAACCATCAGTACTCGCGCCTCTATTGTTGAAGTGTGTAACATGTATCTATGACAACCATCAGTACTCGCGCCTCTATTGTTGAAGTGTTATGATATGTGTCAAAAAGCTGCGGATACACAAAGTTTCTTACACCAGTGAAAAGGTATTGTTTTATTGTGGTTGCCATGACAAATAGTAATGGTAAGTGGCCACATAAGTGTCATTACTGTAAAGTTTGGATGACAAGAGAGAGAGAACTTATAGGAAAGGATTTCATATGAACTTATATAGGCGAATGAAGACATACAGACCAATAGGATATGACATTGGCTTATTCAATGTTAACATTCTTCATTAAAGATCTGTTCAATAGACATATTTAATTAAAAACACATAGTACATACATGACTTATTTTTGAAAAGCAGTTTATGTAAGCAGTATTCATGTTTTATTATGCTTATCTAACTTGTCATTGTGCAGAAATTGGCCAATTTTGGATAATAGAACGTCCTGGTTACCATAGCAACACAACAAAAATATGTGTTCATACTTGTTTTGTAAATCACATATATTGTCAAACAATTTTTGTATATTTCAAGTGAACATTTCTGTGTAGATATGCATTTTTTTTTTAATTTCATGACAAATAATAAATGGTTGCCATGGTTAAAAAATGATGCTTTTAAAATAAAACGTTTGTATCTTTCATTGATTCCATTCATATCAAAATCTGGCTTGGGGCCAAAAACACCCCTTATAGTACCTGGTCCTTTGCTTGCATTTGGTCCGCATTTATGTCGACGAAACGCGTGTGGTGGGGAATGTTGTACCTAAGTATGGGCACTCTTTACGGTTAAATAAACGCTAGCTCATTGTCCTTCGTTTCTCTAAGATCTCCATGTCACGGAGTTAATCTCGACTGACTTATCTCAATATTATAATATATGTATATAGTTTAATGTATCTGACATAATTTTACTGTTTCAACTTATAAAACATGATCGAATAAATAGTGCAATCATGAACGGGTATTTACTTTCCCTGTCTAAAGTCTAATAAAATATGTCAGTACTTTTTAAAGATAATTTCAATAATGACATCGTGCTGAAATCGTTTGGAATGGTACCAATTAGGTGCGCTATTGAAATTATATGTTTCCAATATAAGATTCTTTATTCCAATCCACTTCAATACAATTAGCTACAACCTAAAAACGGTAAAAATACCAGTAGATGACTATACATTCAATCTTATGTACGATTTAATACGAGATTTAGGAAGGTCTACGTCTAAATGTAAAAGATAATGTGCCAGAAAAGTACATAAACATTATTTGCGGTAAAATGAAACAAATGACAGTTTGTGTCGTATATATGTTATCTTGCAAACACTTGACTGCACTTCTGTATTGGAAGTCGTGGTTATCTCAATGTACACTGATAACAACTGCTTCACCTGTGAACTTCATCATAATCTGTTACATGAACAAACAAACAGTAGCTTATTGCATCACACTATGTATGTAAATGTTACTGGTTTTCTATCGCGAAGTACGAGCGCTGGAGTACGCTGACACTTTGTTTTGCACTCTGCATTGTCAAAACATACCGTCATGTATTGCGATCAATTTCAAGAAAAAACATACAATATACCCAATATACCGGTTGCTAGAAACTGCTAACTCACTCCAGTCTCTAAATTATGCATTCATTAGGACCTGACAAAACCCACAGACACAAGAGCTCATGAGAGTGTCACGAGTTCTCTCCCTTTGTCCCTTCTATAGTATATGAATAGAGTTCTATACATGTACGAGTATATACAAAGACGATAGAAGGGCTACAGGGAGAGAACTCGTGACAATCTCCTGTGTACAAGAGTATCCTGGTAAAATTCACATTCAATATCTATGTACAGATCGATTTATAACGAAACAACCACAAACCTGTACATAACTTATTTGTTCAATCCATCTATATTGCATTTATAATTTTTCAGCAACATCTCTGTATCTGCATTTGTATTATCGGTGATAGTTTATGATATATCACTTTTATTGCCTCCATTTTCTTGAGTCTACGTAAAACGATAATTTCTTTCATTCGCTTCAAAAATGTACATGTAAATGTATAAACGGCAGATTAAGTCATTTAATTGACATTTATATGTCAGCAGGTTAAATATGTATGTTGCGTTCATTGTAACAACTTATTCTCTCTTTTATAACGTAAATATAGTCATGTAATGACAGTCGGGTCTGTTATGTAGAACACAATGTTTGAATTTGTTACACATTACTCAATTTAGGTTACCGCCGTACATTGTATGTACATTGATGATGTAGATACAAAGTATACAATAAGGCGATGCATGCAACTGACATAACAAAACCAAATAATTTCGAATGGTATGTTATTGCAGAAAACTACCACTACCTACTCGGTAACAACTCAAAGCAACATAGCAATGTCCTTATTCACTTTCCAGCATCTACTGTTTATGCTTGAACAAATTTGGGCATCAGTTCACAGCATTCTATGTACGTAAATTATATGTTGCTTCGAGCGTATTTCGACAGTTGTAGCAAACTTCAGGACTTGGTCTTACGGGGGAGGGGGGGGGTCATTTTTTGGTTTTGCTCAAGCCTTATAAACCGTGACTGTGTTTTATTATTATTTTTAAAATTTTGAACATAAAACCAATTCAGAATCGCTCATTTGAAAATCTTAAAATTAACGACCCATGTATATTTTCGTATTTATACTCAGACATACATGTAAGCTAGGTTGGGGAATTTTAGGGGATCCGCTAGTGAACTTCGATTTTTAAGTTCAACTTAAACACAATGTGTACAGTTGTGGGTTTTTATCTACAATTTAGATAAAGGGAAGTAACTCTTGTTTGTAAATCAATAATCAATGTGTTGCCTTCCAGAGTAGTGCTATTTTGTTTTCTATCGTATTAAAAGTTGAATAATCTTTTCAAATATCCTAATATTGATTTAGCTGTTTGTCATGGTAGATGTAAATGCAACTTATGATGCTTCCATCAACGAGAAAGACAAGCAAATGAATACATTCCTAATCCGTTCTGTAACACAAGACATTATAGAGTAACATAATCTGTATACACTATTGTCAACACTATTCCTGTATCATTCATTATTCCATGGCTTTGTTCTGTCCTGTACTATTATGTTCCTTTCTCCTCTGATCCGATCATTTGATTTATAATATTTATTGATCACTTGCGCTCAATTATTCTGATTCTATTATATTCTAAACTAATTAGGTTACCTAGTAAGTGGGTGGAGTGTGGTAACGGAATATAAATAGAATTTCTGCAAGACATACCTTATTCAGATAAATAAAATGAGACTAACCTTTGCAAATTCATTTAACTACAAAGAAGAACAACGAGGGTCGAAGTATAATGTGACATAAGCATATTATTACTAGAACCTGGTTATCATATTCATTTCCAATATTACATTTCTATAAGTACGGGACTACCGTACCGCTAGACATAGGTCTGTGAAGTTGGCTGTCAGTTGTAAGTTCAGATGTTTATTCAAAAATGCATAAGAGTTACCTCCCATTTTGCAAAATGGCGGCAATTTTAATACAGGGGACATTGTCTTTATTTAGCCTCTATTTTGAAATTACGGAACACTACTCTTGTCAGAAATGGCTACCATTTTGAAAATTGGGTAACTCTACATAAATCAATATGTATAAACCCCCACTAAAACGTATAGAAACACAAGTATTTATTTCCAATGAGCGAGGTTCAATGAGGGCTATTATCTATTTCAAACGTGTGAGGTTCTGTTCAATGGCTACAAGTATTTTCTAACGAGTGAGGTACTGTTCAATGATATTAAGTATTTATTTCCAACGAGTGAGAGCCTGATCAATGTTTAGCATAAGGCGAAAATTATACTTGTACTTTTTCGGAGAGCACTTAGTACCTCCGCCCACTATGTACAATAATTACATTTTTAGATGCAACACAGATCTATAATTAGATCCGTGGTGGATGCAATCGTTCTATAAACAATATAGGAAAATCAAATGTCACAATTTGTTTAGATTGCATTGACAACTCTGTACATGAAATGAACTGGATTGTAATGATCATTATGTATATGCACTCTATTGAATTACATTGGTCATTCCATATATGAATATAACTGGATTGCATTTGTCATTCTCAATATGTACTAACATGGATTACTGTTGTCATACTGTATATGTACTCCACTGACTTGCATTGTGATATTGTGATCTCTGTTGGCTTGTATTTGTCGTTCTGTATATATTCTCTACTGGACTCCTTTGTCATTCCGTATACGTACTATACTATAGTTCGTTTGTAATTGTGTATGTGTACTCCACTGGGTTGCATTGGACATTCTGTATATGTACTGTACTGGATTGCATAGGACATTCTGTATATGTACTGTACGGGATTGCATAGGTCATACTGTATATGTACTGTACTGGATTGTACATGTCATTCTGTATATATACTGTACTGGATTACATAGATCATACTGTATGTGTACTGTACTGGATTGCATAGGTCATACTGTATATGTACTGTACTGGATTGTACATGTCATTCTGTATATGTACTGTACGGGATTGCATAGGTCATACTGTATATGTACTGTACTGGATTGTACGTGTCATTCTGTATATATACTGTACTGGATTACATAGATCATACTGTATGTGTACTGTACTGGATTGCATAGGTCATACTGTATATGTACTGTACTGGATTGCATTGGACATTCTGTATATGTACTGTACGGGATTGCATAGGTCATACTGTATATGTACTGTACTGAATTGCATAGGTCATACTGTATATGTACTGTACTGAATTGCATAGGTCATACTGTATATGTACTGTACTGAATTGCATAGGTCATACTGTATATGTACTGTACTGAATTGCATAGGTCATACTGTATATGTACTGTACTGAATTGCATAGGTCAAACTGTATATGTACTGTACTGAATTACATTGGTCATACTGTATATGTACTGTACTGGATTACATAGGTCATACTGTATGTGTACTGTACTGGATTGCATAGGTCATACTGTATGTGTACTGTACTGGATTGCATAGGTCATACTGTATATGTACTGTACTGGATTGCATAGGTCATACTGTATATGTACTGTACTGGATTACATAGGTCATACTGTATATGTACTGTACTGAATTACATTGGTCAAACTGTATGTGTACTGTACTGGATTGCATAGGTCATACTGTATATGTACTGTACTGAATTACATTGGTCATACTGTATGTGTACTGTGCTGGATTGCATAGGTCATACTGTATATGTACTGTACTGGATTACATAGGTCATACTGTATGTGTACTGTACTGGATTGCATATGTCATACTGTATGTGTACTGTACTGGATTGCATAGGTCATACTGTATGTGTACTGTACTAGATTGCATAGGTCATACTGTATATGTACTGTACTGAATTGCATGGTAATTCTGTATATGTACACCACCGGATACATAGGTCATTCTATATCTGTACACCACCGGATACATAGGTCATTCTATATATGTACACCACTGGATGCATTGGTCATTCTATATATGTACACCACTGGATGCATAGGTCATTCTGTATATGTACACCACTGGATGCATTGGTCATTCTGTATATGTACACCACCGGATGCATTGGTCATTCTGTATATGTACACCACCGGATGCATAGGTCATTCTGTATATGTACAACAACGGATGCATAGGTCATTCTATATATGTACACCACTGGATGCATAGGTCATTCTGTATATGTACACCACTGGATGCATAGGTCATTCTGTATATGTACACCACCGGATGCATTGGTCATTCTGTATATGTACACCACCGGATGCATAGGTCATTCTGTATATGTACAACAACGGATGCATAGGTCATTCTATATATGTACACCACTGGATGCATAGGTCTTTCTATATATGTACACCACTGGATGCATAGGTCTTTCTATATATGTACACCACTGGATGCATAGGTCTTTCTATATATGTACACCACTGGATGCATAGGTCTTTCTATATATGTACACCACTGGATGCATAGGTCTTTCTATATATGTACACCACCGGATGCATAGGTCTTTCTATATATGTACATCACCGGATGCATTGGTCATTCTGTATATGTACACCACCGGATGCATAGGTCATTCTGTATATGTACACCACCGGATGCATAGGTCATTCTGTATATGTACAACAACGGATGCATAGGTCATTCTATATATGTACACCACTGGATGCATATGTCTTTCTATATATGTACACCACTGGATGCATAGGTCTTTCTTTATATGTACCCCACTGGATGCATTGGTCTTTCTATATATGTACACCACTGGATGCATAGGTCATTATATATATGTACACCACTGGATGCATAGGTCTTTCTATATATGTACACCACTGGATGCATAGGTCTTTCTATATATGTACACCACTGGATGCATAGGTCATTCTATATATGTACACCACTGGATGCATAGGTCTTTCTATATATGTACACCACTGGATGCATAGGTCTTTCTATATATGTACACCACTGGATGCATTGGTCTTTTTATATATGTACACCACTGGATGCATAGGTCATTCTATATATGTACATCACTGGATGCATTAGTCATGTAGCGGATCAGTGGTCCAGTTGTAAAACGCTGGACTTGTAATCCAGGGATCGCTGGTTCGATTCCCCGCTCCATCACTGACCGTACTAACAGTCTTTCGGACGAGACTTTAAAAACCGAGGTCCCGTGTATGATGCTTTACATCGAGCACGTAAAAGAACCAGGGGTGCTTCTGGAACTCGGGCATCTTCTGTATCATGCACTATCCTCCAAATCTAATATGACTAACATTCTTCCGGAGGCGTCGCCCATATGGGAAACCGTTGGCGACGATAAATAAAAGCATATACAACAAGCATTAGTCATTCTATATATGTACACCACTAGATGCATAGGTCTTTCTTTATATGTACACCACTGGATGCATAGGACTTTCTTTATATGTACACCACTGGATGCATAGGACTTTCTTTATATGTACACCACTGGATGCATAAGTCTTTCTATATATGTACACCACTGGATGCATAGGTCTTTCTTTATATGTACACCACTGGATGCATAGGTCTTTATATATATGTACACCACTGGATGCATAGGTCTTTATATATATGTACACCACTGGATGCATAGGTCATTCTATATATGTACACCACTGGATGCATAGGTCTTTATATATATGTACACCACTGGATGCATAAGTCTTTCTATATATGTACACCACTGGATGCATAAGTCTTTCTATATATGTACACCACTGGATGCATAAGTCTTTCTATATATGTACACCACTGGATGCATAGGTCTTTCTATATATGTACACCACTGGATGCATAGGTCATTCTGTATATGTACACCACTGGATGCATAAGTCTTTCTATATATGTACACCACTGGATGCATAGGTCATTCTGTATATATACACCACTGGATGCATTGGTCATTCTATATGATGTACACCACTGGAATACGTTGTACTTTCTGTTTATGTACTGAACTAGATTGCATTTGCAACTCTGTGTATGTACTCTGCTTGATTACATTGATGTGTCACCCTGTGAATATGTAATGCTGGATTGCATTTTGCATTGGTCGTTCTGTATCTTTACACTTCCGGAATGATTTGGTTATTTCGAATATGCACTCTACTGGAATGCATTTGTCATTCTATTTATGTACACTACTGGATAGCAAAGGTCATTCTATATACATGTATGTAAATGACTGTATTGCATAGGTCATTCTATATACATAAACATGTATGTAAATGACTGGATTGCATAGGTCATTCTATATACATAAATATCTATGTTCACTACTGGATTACATAGGTCATTCTATATGCATGTATATACGCTGCTGGATTACATAGGTCATTCTTTATACATGTATGTACACTACTGGATAACATAGGTCATTCTATATGCATGTATATACACTACTGGATTACATAGGTCATTCTATATACATGTATATACGCTGCTGGATTACATAGGTCATTCTATATGCATGTATATACGCTGCTGGACTACATAGGTCATTCTATATGCATGTATATACGCTGCTGGATTACATAGGTCATTTTATATACATGTATATACGCTGCTGGAGAACATAGGTCATTCTATATACATGTATGTACACTGCTGGATTACATAGGTCATTCTATATACATGTATATACGCTGCTGGATAACATAGGTCATTCTATATACATGTATATACGCTGCTGGATAACATAGGTCATTCTATATACATGTATATACGCTGCTGGATTACATAGGTCATTCTATATACATGTATATACGTTGCTGGATTACATAGGTCATTCTATATACATGTATATACGCTGCTTGATTACATAGGTCATTCTATATACATGTATATACGCTGCTTGATTACATAGGTCATTCTATATACATGTATATACGCTGCTGGATAACATAGGTCATTCTATATACATGTATATACGCTGCTGGATTACATAGGTCATTCTATATACATGTATATACGCTGCTGGATTACATAGGTCATTCTATATGCATGTATATACGCTGCTGGATTACATAGGTCATTCTTTATGCATGTATATACGCTGCTGGATTACATAGGTCATTCTTTATGCATGTATATACGCTGCTGGACTACATAGGTCATTCTATATACATGTATATACGCTGCGGGATTACATAGGTCATTCTATATGCATGTATATACGCTGCTGTATTACATAGGTCATTCTATATACATGTATATACGCTGCTGGATAACATAGGTCATTCTATATACATGTATGTACACTACTGGATTACATAGGTCATTCTATATGCATGTATATACGCTGCTGGATTACATAGGTCATTCTATATACATGTATATACGCTGCTGGATAACATAGGTCATTCTATATGCATGTATATACGCTGCTGGATAACATAGGTCATTCTATATACATGTATATACGCTGCTTGATTACATAGGTCATTCTATATGCATGTATATACGCTGCTGGATAACATAGGTCATTCTATATACATGTATATACGCTGCTTGATTACATAGGTCATTCTATATGCATGTATATACGCTGCTGTATTACATAGGTCATTCTATATACATGTATGTACACTACTGGATAACATAGGTCATTCTATATACATGTATATACGCTGCTGGATAAAATAGGTCATTCTATATACATGTATGTACACTACTGGATAACATAGGTCATTCTATATGCATGTATATACGCTGCTGGATTACATAGGTCATTCTATATACATGTATATACGCTGCTGGATAACATAGGTCATTCTATATGCATGTATATACGCTGCTGGATAACATAGGTCATTCTATATACATGTATATACGCTGCTTGATTACATAGGTCATTCTATATGCATGTATATACGCTGCTGGATAACATAGGTCATTCTATATACATGTATATACGCTGCTTGATTACATAGGTCATTCTATATGCATGTATATACGCTGCTGTATTACATAGGTCATTCTATATACATGTATGTACACTACTGGATAACATAGGTCATTCTATATACATGTATATACGCTGCTGGATAACATAGGTCATTCTATATACATGTATGTACACTACTGGATAACATAGGTCATTCTATATGCATGTATATACGCTGCTGTATTACATAGGTCATTCTATATACATGTATATACGCTGCTGGATAACATAGGTCATTCTATATACATGTATATACGCTGCTGGATTACATAGGTCATTCTATATACATGTATGTACACTACTGGATTACATAGGTCATGCTTTATAAACGTATGTACACTGTTGAGTTGCATATGTCGTTCTATATACATGTATGTACACTACTGGATTACATAGGTCATGCTATATAAATGTATGTACACTGCTGGTTTGCATATGTCATGCTATATACATGTATGTACACTACTGGATTGTCTTGGTCATTCATACAATGTACAACATTGCATTTGAATGTGGTACTTGGTCATGTTTATTCAACAATAATAGAAATTATAGAAATCATTCAGAGATCTCACATGTGTACCTAATTTGTAAAAAACGTATAAATAATACTTGATCTTCATAAATCTAGTTAAAGTTATAAACTGGATCTTGTGGGGTCAGATTTAAGGTCATTTAAAATTAAGTGAAACCGTGTGTGCATGCACTGATAGACAAGTAGGATACCATCCCACAATACAAGATTCAGCGTCTCATCCGCAGTATGAGGCGTATATGCCAGTCTGTAGTAGTCGCAAACAGTGGCCATACTCGTGACTCAGTTTTGTTCATGTAGACATTAAAATGAAGCTCAAATGCAATAAAATCTACTTGTTATTTCACGATACATTTGTTGTTAGTCCCTGAACATTATCTAATTTCAGTTTTGACATCCAAAAAGTAAAGCAGACTTTCATTGACCGCCGGTATATTTGTAAAATTATTAGCCAATCTTCCGTCACACAACATATGAACCAGTTAATCAGTCATTGATGCACGTTACCCGTAGACCTATGTTGCATGTGCGTAAATCCTTCTCGAGTCACGAGCGAATATTTCGAGTGTATATATTTACCGGGTGAGTACAAGAGGTCATTTCGGCTTCAAGAACACAGCACATGAGAATCCAAGAGGCAGCCATCGCAGCATAAATATGCATCTGGTGCCAGTAACGAACCTTGCAGTCAACGCAAGATGAAGGTGCAGCTCTGTGCTCCTTCTTGTGATGACTGCACGTGTCACGTGCATTAACCAAAAAACATAGCCAAGCACAGAAACTGTTGGACATGTCTAACAGCCTCCTGCGGTGGCCTTTGTGCTCATGCGGGCTTAAAAATACGTGTGGATCCGTGTGTCCGTCGTAGACCCACAGCAGACAGGTTAACGGCCGGTTGTGACCGGGCTATAATACGTAAATAAAATGTTATTAAACTAAACTAACCTAAAATGAAGATAACATTAAAGCAACTTGTATTATCTCCCTTATATTGTAAACCAGTATTCTGTAAGCCCAAAGTGACATCAACATAAGGATGTACAAACAATAAACCGTGTTTAAATGTGAATACATTCCTCCCAATGGTTGATGGGAACATAACCAATCACCAGCGTATGTACACATAATGAAACTGTAAGAATATAGGGAATTATGATGTTCACATTGGGTCTTTGATGTGCAACCCTTATAATTAAAATCTTCAACACATTCCCTTTACTAACAATTAATATCTGTTATATACAATAAACCCAGTGTACAGAAGCATACAATAAAGACCAAACATCTACTTGTTAACAATATAAATGTCCCATCTAGGTTATATGCAGAACTAAGGTTGATGCCATCACCTCCCATATAGTTTGGTAGAAATCTAACCAGCAGGAAGGGAGGAGTTGTCCAAGCAGACTTTGTTACAGACAGACCGACGGACAATACAAGACCTGTACATACATACCAAAAGTTATACATATGACAAAAATTCAACTGATTTGGAAACCTAAGTTTGGAAAACAATTAACTTTAACTTTTAATCACTCCTACAGCAATGCCAGATATTTATACAGAAATAAATCAGTGCTACTTTCACAGTCACTGATTCTATACATACAGAATGACAGATATTCAAGCATAAATACATGAATACATTTGAATTAGCATGTTCACAAAGAAGAACATACTATAATCTATAAAATAGTAAGAATGCTCATTATTCAAATGTTGAGCCACAAACTAATACGATGTAGTACAAGATACAAAATTTGGTCTAACACCTTATAAAAGTTTATATTCGCTCCATCATATCCGAACTCACATCTAACTTCTGGCTATGCATTTTCGAATAAACATCTGAACTAACAATTAATAGCTGTGTATTCGCTCCATCATATCCGAATTAACATCTGAACTAACAACTCATAGCTGTTTTCGCTACATCATAACCGAACTCACATCTAACTTCTGGCTATGCATTAATGAATAAACATCTGAATTAACAACTAACAGTTGTGAATTCGGTAACGAACATTTGAACTAACAACTAATATCTGTACATTTGCTACATAAACATCTGAACTAACAACTGATAGCTGTGTATTCGCTCAATCATATCCGAATGAACATCTTAACTTACACCTATTAGCTGTGTATTAGCTCCATCATATCTAAACTCGCATCTAACTTCTGGCTATGCATTTTCGAATAAACATCTGAACTAACAACTAACAGCTGTGAATTCGGTAACGAACATTAATTTTGAACTGACAACTAACAGTTGTGTATTCGAATCATCATATCCGAACACACATCTAACTTCTGGCTATGCATTTTGGAATTAACATCAGAACTAACAATTAATAGCTGTGTAGTCACTCCATCATATCCGAATCATGAAACATCTGAACTAACATCTAACAGCAGTGAATTTGGGAACGAATATCTGAACTAACAGCCAACTTCACAGACTTACGTAATCGTACCCCTAGTCACTGCATTCCAAAAATATATCTGACAATATTTGACATAATTACATAAAAAATGAATTGGTGTATATGAAATCATTACGTCAACAGATTTAAACTTCGACAGTTTTGTAAAGGTAATTTAATTGTACATCGATGATAAAGCCTGGGGCGAAATTTGTGATTGAAAGTAGTTAGATTTCAGTTCGTATTGCGATATTTCAAATTTACTTCCGTAACGAATCAAACATGCAATTTATAAGTTAACTTTCACAAAATCTGGTAACTGTTATACATTAGTTTATATATAGCCGGCTTATACAAAAATATTAAATCTAATATATATAGAATAAATAAAACAGATTATTTGAGGATGAGTTCATGTGGAAAACAGCACAACACAAGCGTTACAGCCGAAAGTAAGTGTCAGTTTATTCAAAATTGGTGGTGATCATTATAATTATACTCAGTACAACGCAAATTTTTATACCTGTTATATAACTTTTAAATGTCATCTTGGTGTTTTTTAAAACTCAATTTGATATGAAAATACCTATTTATTGAAAGGAAATTTAGCATTCATCACTGCATAAAATGAAATAAAATCATGTTAAGTTCTTATCTCGCATCCCTGGGTAAGTTCATGAAATTTGAGAAATCTTACATTTTGCGTTCTTAAATGTACTGAGTATATATATATTATACATGGTAAATTATTTAAATGCCTATTGACACTATACTCATGAAGGTATACCGAAATCTCAATAACGTTATACGAAACTTTCAGAAAATTAACATAGATAAATGTATAAAAGAACGAACACACAATAGAATAATAAGTTGATGAATGTTTTCTGTTTAATTCAATACGATTTATAGAATTTGAATTCATAATCAGATATTTTATTTTCATCATAAACATTCATAACATGATTTATAATATGCTTAGGAAGGAACATTTATTTTCTTCATCGTTTTGTATCGGACTGGGAGAATCGGGTAATCATACAAATACCGAGTGTTCTCTTACAATTGTTTACATATACTTTGGTTTCAGCTGAAAGCAATACAGCTTGTATCTTATACATGAATTACAATATATCTACTACATATAGCTATAAGTATGGGGTTTTCCCTCTAACCTTCATCTTCTTTTCTTATATTCTTCTCTCTCTTATATGTATAGAATTTAACCTTATGTATTAGAAATGTTACAGTCAATTATTTAACTATCATTCTGCCATTCAGTATGATTACCCTGTTATATGTATATATGAGTGAAATAAACTGAATTAACTTAATCTAGCTAATACTGTAGTACCACTCGAATCACCATGGAGACATCGACAGGATATAAAGTTTGAACGAACTCCTGTGGATTTAAAATTAAATTTTGTTTACACCCCTAGTAAAATAGCTATTTTTAGCGAATTCCGGATTTCGTTTATAAATTGTCTCAATCGCTGTCCATTTTGTAAAACTTACGTTAACGTATGTATACATATGTGCACTTATGTGCAGTACTTTCAATAGCCAGTTAGGAAAAGCGTGTATTGAAGTAGTATTAACGTATGTGAATAGACTCATGTTTACCAAAAACACATAACATGTGACAAACATCAATCGATGAGTTGTATACACCTGTGATTGTACGCAATGGTGCGTTGTAAGGTTGAATATAAACACCTTATCTATACAGATATTCATAGACACATAGTCGGACAATTTTAAGGGGGAATATTGCACCGCATCAGCCCCTGTGGCGGTTTATGTGACATGTATAGAATACTGACATAAAACAATAATAATGAATATGGTTATAAATAAACATTCTAAGCGAGTAGGACTTAACTGTGTTGACTGAACGTGAACTGATAAAATAACTACGTGTACAAAACTATCAACAGGTTACGGATTTATTTTAAACATCAAAGTACACGGACCATGTTTGTATCGTACTTGCGGATAAATTTGTGAATTTGGGAATAGTTCAGCTTAAAAATGGACGTAAAATATGGGGACAGCTCACGTGCTTTAGTCTTTAGCAATGTGGTTATTTTGACTGAGTCTGATTCCGATAGTGAATGTGCTGAAGATGACTTTGAAGATACCGGTAATATACTCAAACCACATAATTTGATCTTAATCTGTATGCCAGTGCACATACCAATTAATGCAGCTATAGAGAACTGGCGCATGAAGTATATTCACCGAATTATACTCATGATGTTGAAAGAGGTGTTTCTTGTTTTGACTTGTCTATCAACCTGATACTTCATGCTCTTTTATATATCATCTTAAGTAATGCCATGGTCTTTAATTAAACTTATTACTTTGTAAAACAGTAATCGTCCAATTGTGACTAATTACAGTATGACCTCTTATGTGTAATTAACATTAACAAACAAGCATCATTATCATCATTATATACATATTATTCAACACCAGACTCGATTGTTTTAGACAGAAGGGTTTCATTTTTCTGAAAACATCATACCATTAACTGTCTGATATAATGAAACAGAGGCTGCATAAATAAAATCCAGACGCCAAAAGGTGCATCTTGATAGCACAAGTTGCAGATTCTATTGAAGTATATCAGCTAGTAAAAATATATTAGTTATTATTAATGGTCAATACTTATTTTTGGTGAACAATATAAGTTAGCGTAAGGCGCTCTGTGACCTATGGTATTTACTTTGGGTACATATCTTCAATTAACAACAGCGAGTACTTTTCATAATGTCAGATTGCACGTCCTGTATGCACATACACCCACAACCAGCCACAACCACACGATTTATGGAGATTATCACGGTGTAACCAAAGAATATATAAAATCTACTGTATGAGTCACATATTTGATTTTCAACATAATGAACATAACGTTGACATAATCCGGTATAAACTTCAAACGAATGATAAAATCAAGATCGTCACAAGAACTCTCAATATTTACAATTTCAAGTAGAGCATGAACATTTATTTACAAACCAGCAAACATGTTATGTCGTTAAACTCTACTTGATGATTTGTGTTACTTAGCAACGTAATATTACAACATTAAATGTCGCAAGAAACACATATCAGATCCGTTATTTTCATATACAGTCGGATCTCGTTTATTCGACAACCTTCTATCCGAAAACTCGGTACCATCCTAAATAAATATCAGGTCCCGATGTATCTTCTTATGCACGTAGAATTGAAATGGGCTATTCGAGACCATGTATTATTCGAAATAAAATTTCGGACCTGATGAATTCGTATGAACGAGGTCCTACTGTATGTGTTTAGAAAGATGGGTTAAGAAATCCACAGCAGCAAAACTATTTCCAGTTTGAATCACGGTTAATATGTCGCCATGTGTGATACCGTTCAGTAGGGACAAAATGTGATTAGTGATTTGGTATGGACATTTCCCACATTAACAATATTTACCTCCCTAGTTCTGAATAGTCGGCCACATTGAAGGGCAAATTTCCAGATAGTTTATAGGGGATATTATGTAAACGATGGTAAACTTATCAGAAATAACAAATATCTTATTCATTAGGCTCATGTCTGCAATTGGCTCAGAATGTTGAAGAAAAAGTGGTTGTCACATGCAAATTCTCTTGGTATTTACTCACATATTTGGGAATTACTTCTATCTATGCTCATGAGTTTTGCTTGTCAAAATGGGTGATGATCAAGAACAAGGGAGGTCAATATTGTAGATGGGGAAATCATTCATACCTTCTGAATATTTTGCGTTGTTTTTATGTGAGCAAATATGTGCGTGTATAGCATAAACTAAACTGTTCCGGCTTTATTTTATAAATCATTTCATATGACCAATTCGTTGATGCCTTGTCTTGTGTCATGATTTAAACTGAAGATTTATCCCTAATACTGAAATATTTGGCCACATCACTGCAGGCAATGAATGACGGTTATTTGAACTTATTTCAATATTTGCCCTGGTCAATCGTCCCATTCTGATCATATCAATACACTTTCAATACACTTTCGATGTAATGAAAGTCATACATATAGAATTATATCAAGGATACAGATTAGTCACTCAGAGATGGTAATTCCCGGTGTAAAGCTCTAGATTACTTGTGTATTGTCCTCTAAATCCGGGTTGGGCGATATCTTATTCAACCTACTGACTTTAAAGGTACATAGTCTTATTTTAAACACAATATCCTTAGTGATAAATATAAGACAATGGGTGGTAATTCATTGCATACAGATGTTCTCTACAACACTGCATTGTCACCTTTCTTACATGTTTACTACAACCACATATTCAAGCGTCCGATACCGCTATTTTCTATCCTGACCTTAGTGCAGGGTTACCGCCAGCATAGGAAATACCTGTATCCGACTCGTGTTTTACTGTTCCAGAAAAATGTTAAAGAAAAGTTACGATGCAGTGTTTTAGAGTATGCCTGTGTGAAGGCATTAACGTGCCATTTTCTCAATATCATTACGTAGCATATTTTGATATAGACTATCTACCTTTAAAGAACGTTAATATGATATGTTTATTCAAGCAAAATTTTGAGAATGTCACTTACAAGACGCGGTACATGTATGCACAAACTCTGGTGTTTTGTTCATGTGCTTAACTATACACTTCTGTCGACGGCAAGTCATACATTTTACGCTTCAATAGCCCAGAGCATAGTTGTCACTTTGAAGCCGAACGTTAGTGCACAACAAGTGTTTGAAGTAAGATATGACATTCAGTCAGTGTCTATTACACCACATGAGATTGTCATGAAGTTCTTTCCATTTAACCTATCTAGAATTCTCTCCCTTTATCTCTTCTGTAGCATCTGTATAGATAACTCTAGATGGAATCAAGGGAAAGAACTCGTGACAATATCCTGTGGTCTAAACTCTGCCTACAGTGTACAGTCAATTCTCGTTACGCTGACATTCAGTACAACAGAGTATTTGTTAAATGACACAAATCTGGTGGAAACGAATCTGTACATTCAGTCATTGACGACAATCAATATAACAACATATTCAATACCATGACATAAATCCAGGGAACAAACATGGTCGTTATAACGAGAGTTGACGGTATAATCACTGATTGCATATTTTGATCAGATTATTGATGTTATAAAATGGCCACTTATTACCCGTAATTTATTGTGTTTCAGCATTCCCTAAACGACACGAAACCTCTATAACATTGGCGATACAAACAGCAGCCTCACATGAAGACGATCTATATGGATACCTCAAACATGTCAATATTGTATGCAGAAATTCATGTAAGTATCATACAAACTCTACACTCGAGAATTGTAGCCTTGGTGACTTTTACTGGACTGATGATAATTATTATCATACAAGTTTCGTTTGATATCAATAATAATCAATCAGTTTGTTTGATACAATTATTATTACCCTGATATGATTTATTTAGCTTGTCTTTGAAAATTAAACTGTACCAATATAATCTAATTATATTGCCATCTTCCATGTTTTCATTATTATTGTTTTGCTTTAAATTGTTGAACGTTTTATGTTTGTGGTAACAAGTTAGATTTGGTAGTTCATATCAACTTTATATGAGTATGTACATGTATTGTTGTATTTCAGCATTCGTGCTCATCTTCAGAGCCTTATTTACAGTCGTAGCCTTGTTTATATTTATCGTTGGTGAGTAAAAATGACCTAAACTATTATTTTTTCAATTTCTCTTTCTTTTGAAAACTTGCAATTACCGGTACATGACTGCTTCATTGTTGGTTGCTAGGAGAAAAGACGAACTTACACGCACCATCATGTTCACGCTCAATACATATTTACTGTAAGCTTTTATCTATAAAATATTTAATTGAAATGAAACAGTCATTTCACCTCGGGCCCAAGCATGCAGTGACAAGGTGTGTCATTAATTGAATAGATAACGACTTGAAAATGCCCCGGGCGGGAAAACAACACATTCATATAAGTTTAGTGTGCATCAACATTGCGTACTAATTAGATTATACCTATTTCATTTGATTATTGAATATGTTTTCAGGGGCAATGCGGTTTCACGACTGTCCTTACGAAGAAGAATTACCACTATTTCTTGTGTTTGAGGGACTTGCAATAATTCTAAAGTCTGGTATTGGAATTGTCAGTACTTGCTTTCGAAGAACAAAGGAAGAAAATGAAAGACACTGTTTAGACACGTGCACTGATATTTTATCTCTGTTCCTTGTTTTATGGACCATGACAGGTTCGTTCGCTTGAAATATTCTTCTCAAAGGCTGAGTTACAATAATTTGAAAATTCATGTTTCTGCTCTAACAAAGTTAGCAATGCAATAGTGTCCTATATGTTTCTATGGATGATGCTGCTATTTAAGAGATGAGCGCCGCTGTACGATTCTCAATCTCCTCTTTAAGTGACGATATTTCCAGAAAACGTCACATGTGACGTCACCATGTGCTGACAGTAAGCAGTATTTGCCCATATGGCAATATGAAAACGAAGTGACCATATAGAGTAACTATTGTTTCCTGCTTGCAAATAGTGACATCACTTGTTGCGTTTTCTTGAAATGACGTCACTTACAGAAGAGGTTGTAAATCACATAGCAGTGCTCATATTGGGATGGTGCTATTTAAGATATTGGGATGATTCTACAGTAATAACACATTCCAGTATCTAGTCAGTTACTCATAATATGCAAATAATAAAACATTAAGTCACACGAGTCCTACGAATGTCGTGGGTTCGAACACTTCAAAGGACGAACCCCTTCCACGATCTTCACAGTCCATGAATAAGACCCCAGTACCGGTTGAAAACCCAGCAATCAATCGTTGGAAGTGAATCAAGTGATTTATATAAAATGTAATATCTTGTTTCGTTATCAATGTAAAATAAAGAAGTTGACCTTAAACTTTAATACATGGTTTCGAATAGCCCATTCAAATTTGACGTACATTGGGAGCTGATATATAATTCGGATGATACCAAGTATTCGGATAGAAGGTTGTCATATAATCGAGGTCCGGCTGTATTATGTTTAAATTGCTAAATTAATATCTGGTATCATCTCTGTTTGATATAATGAACATTTCGTCATATAACATCAAATGATCATCTTCTATTTCAGGGACTGTATGGACAATTGGTGTTTTTGTTCACGCTGAAACCACAGATCGAACTGAACCAAAATACTGTGATAGTTTTGTTGTTTTTTGTTCATTATCATTTATTATATTCTTATATAGTTGTGTAATACTATTTGTATCAATAATTATCGTACTAACGTCGTATTTTTATTCAAAAGCTGGTTACCAAGGTAAAGATTTACCTTACAATGTACATGTAGATAAATTGTAGCATTTAGATAATGTTCTTCTTATGTTTACACAACCAGCAATTTTCATTTGTTTCAAGCAAATGGTTGTAGTTCGTTTATTTTTGTACAACTTTATTTAATTGATTATATTTTATATACATATAATAATAATGTCTCAAATGATAACTGTACGTTCTTGTGTTAATTACTATATTATTTATATAACATTCAGTATTTGAGTCAACTACAGAATATAATGAGTATAATGATTATCAAAATGGTGCATATTTGATATAATATTATAATTATGATTGTTTACATAAGAAAGTAAAAAATAAGAATTTGTGTTTATTATTTATGCAAAGTTACTTGCTCGCATGTTAAAATATATTCACTGTGGTGGAATTTATTAGCGTATATAAAGAATAAAGCACGGCAGAATCATCATAAATACTAAATCAGAAGATTTTACGGGAAGACGTATTTTTATAAAATGAAGATGAAGAACACCGACCACAAAACTGATTGTAGCACAATTAATGCCAGTGTATACAGAGTTTGTATAGGTCAAAAGGGACTGAATTCTGCAATGCTTGGACCGATTGTGATAACATAGTGTCACTAGTTCTCTCCCTTTATATATCCCTTCTACAGTATCTACAACTAAGTATAACGCTTTTCACATAGAACCTCGTTCTGCGGCTGAAGTCGCACTTCAAACATCAAAATATATCCATGAAATGCACCAACTTCTAAGCATGATAATTCATCTTCAATACGACACCTACGTTCGTCAATAATGGGCGAAGTTCTCCTCAGAAGACAAAAACCTCGTCGATTTGCTTTTGCTGTATTTCTCCTTCCAGTTTCAACAAGTTTATGTTAATTTATACCAGTAGAACACAGACTATTTAAAATGAGAAAAATACAAACTGTATGCCTGGTTGCAAACTTTAGATCGCTCAGTAGCCTGTCAAGGTGACTGGCTATCGAAGCCCATTGCTGGCAGGAGCTCAACGTCTTCCTGTGCCAGTCTGCTCAAGGCTCTAACTTTCTCATCTTGGAAGGACTCAAACATTAAGATCAGTGCCAAGAGCACACTCCCTTACAACATGGTGGTGATCTCATTCTCAGATACATTGAAAGACAAACATGCCGGTGTCTGCTTCCCAAATGTACTGACACATATCTGCCATTGTCTGAATCACTTCTGGACTGGGAGTTAAGCAATACAATACAATAAAAGGGGACCTATATAAAGGACTCACCAACAATATGATATTAAGTCTTGCAAATAGAGATACTGGAATGCTCATCAAGTAGCCGAACGTGGTGCTTTCACTTCGGTTCCTATACTGTATGTGACTGCATCGAAGTCCGCGTCTGAAGAGTAGTCATGCGTGCACACCCCTATGCTGCGGCCAAGCGGTCACATTTTGCGGCCACTTGTTTTCGCGGTCACCGCATAGGTGTTGAATGACAGTTGAGATTAAACTCATTTATTGACAGTACACAACAGCAGTATACATGAACTCAGTAAATTGCATGTTATTTCTTACGCGATGAAATGCTTCACGGAATTGTGTATTTAATACATGTATTCAACATATTCTTACGTACGTACTTATCTTGTATAATTAGGTGTAGCCAATTTTAGCTCACCTGAGCTCGAAGTGCGTTCATTGAACTTTGGTCCGTCGTACGTCCACAGTTGATTTGTGGACACTATACAAAATTCACAAACTCGGCACAATACTTATGAAACCTGCTCAGAATGTTTGCATCAGCAAATTGTTGGACATGTTCGAAACTTGGTTAGTTGAAGACAAAACGTATGTCAAATCATAGGAAATCCTTATTAATAGTGTAGAGACTATACATTTTCTACCGCGGAATTACTTTCCTAGTGTCATATTGGGTGTGAAATGAATGACGTATTGAGTGGAAGCTAATGCATATAATCCCGGGTTCTGACCACAGTTTTAAGTATGAGAATTTGAATGAGGCTAAAATAGCTGTTATGTATATAAATCAAAGTAAAGAACAAATTACAGTCACATTTACATTCTTCCTTTTCATACTCTGTCAGCGATGATCACACATTCTTTTCCAATATGAATTTAAAAACAAAGTTTCAAACGAGTGCGACTTATTTACTCGAAATCTTTTGTATCCATTTATGTCACGATGAATACAGGTATGTCAGTTTACCAGTGAACTGCATCGTAAATACAACTAATATGGAAGAATTACCCAGCGCTATCGTAAGTTTTGTTGTTATCTAGTTATCTCCCTTTAATTGACTTACGCTTAGCGTATTATGTACTCACAGACTTGTCGACACTGCAGCTACTAGATTCCGTGAAATTGTTTGTGTTTAAATGGGATAAAATATACCACAAGTGTGAGATATTTATTTGATAAATTAGTTTATTTGTTTGAAATATACACGAATTCTCTGATTATTTTAACAGGAAAAAACAGTAAAATATTACTAAATTGGCACAAATTATCAATCACAAAGAAAGGAAACGGTAGAAGTAAATGACGTCACAACCAGAACATGCATATGGCCTTACGTATTGGAAACAATGTATCACACAAGCAATGAAACATCACAGACTCAAATATATGGACGGAATGCATCAATATGTACAATAAAACTTCACTAAACAACTAACAACTAAGATCTACTGCCTTCAGAGCCAGCAGAGGGCTCAATGTACAGGTGTCACTGTATTTGGAAACTAAATAAAAAATGTCATCTACAAAGTATTATTTACAGTAAGTACAACATGGGAAGTTGAGAAACCACTCTATGTATAAACAGACTTTAAACCAAGATTCCCTTAGATATATGTCTTTTAACAAATTACAAACACAACTTCTCTCAGAATTGGTTGACTTTGTCATATCTTGAGTTGATGTCAGATATTCTGATATAATATGTCTGTTGCTGGAAAACAATGTATGTAAAATATACTGACTTTCAAAACTCTGTCGTTAAATTCAACACATTTGTGATTGGGTTTCCTTAGTTTTACCATCGAGACAAAATATGGTTTGACATAGTATATACGTGTTCTTGATTTCATTTCAAATGTGGAAAACATAAAAAATGGTTAATTTATAATTCCAAGATATTTCTGAAAGCATTTGATAGCATTTAATTAAATCAAGCGACTACCACTAAGGTATAGTTTTAGTGACGAAAAATAGTGACAAGTATATGGGGTGTTCAAAAAGTAAGTATATTAATGTCCATCAATTGTATGGGTTTAAAAATACGATTACGACAACACTTAATTTCTTACCGACACAAATATGATTAGCTGATTAAATGCTGGATAGTTTGGAAGATAATGTATAATACAACTACTGATGCCGAACTAAATTCTAAATATACAATCAAAATAGGCAATGTACAACAGTTAACAAAAAAATGTTTTTAAAAATAAAACCATAATATATGATTCAATTGGTTAACAAATAATATTTATAAAAAAATGTTGCCATCAAAATATGGAGTAAAATTTCGAATTATAAATTCAAAACGCAATAAAACTGTCTGATGTTGCCAAAAAAATCTTTGTTGAAGCAATAAAAAAACGAAGCGAAACAATTACGTTCCGGGTATGTGACGCTCTGGGATGTTATGATATACGTTACACTAAATAGATTTGAACTCTTGCCTAAAACCTTAACATTCATAAAAGTCCAGAATTTCACGACATCTTATTCAATTCCAACTCGCATAGCATCTTCAATTGCTCTCAATGTCGAACAAGATGATATGGTGGCTAAAATCTGAAAACAAATGTTTCCGTCAGTGAGTTCAATGTCTGAAAAAGTATAGGTAATACTCTGCAGTACTTCGTTGCTCTCGGTGGCTACAGAACTGAGGGCTGCAATATATTCGTTTTGCATAAATTACGTGTATATGCAACAAGAATTTCAAACAGAGCGAAGTCAGCTGTAGAGAAACAACATCAGCGCATAGCACGGTAGATAGAACGAATCGGTTTTACAACCAAATGATTTACAAAGACATCAACCGGTTGGTGTGACATTGGTAAAATCAGAATTACTTTTATTTGGTCATTTAAAAACAAAAATACAAATATACAAATATAAAGACTGAAGAGTACTGACGAAGCCATGGTCAGTCAGGAGAATTGTTAATTGTTGCAATAGAAAGAAACAGAAATGATGTAGGGCAGTAAATTAAAGTGGATGATACAACTGTTAACAGTGTGTGACAGTACCTGGATTAATCCTATAGCACCGACGATGGAAGCCCATATGGGTATCTTGTCTTTTATCCATGTTTCCATAGCTGTTTTACAGGGTGTCTGTGAGAGAATAAAGCTAGATTGAAATATGCGTAATACCCATTTCCCTCCTTCAGGGTGCTGACAGAATATTAGTATGTCTAGGAACCGTGCGATTCCTGGTAAGCGATCATATAGTCACATGATGTAAGATGCAGCAAAGAAATCTGATGTCAATTCAGAATTCAATACGCACGTTCATTGAAGAGACATACTCGCCTTCATGAATATATCTTTATAAATATAAATTTGTTTGAATGCATTTAGCGGAGTCGGTGAATAGTGTGACATACCAGAGAAGATGCGGAAGAGATTTTTCTTCGTTTTGATAAGTCATGCTACGGTGACGCACGGATTGGTACCAATGTTCATAGAAATCTACACGTTTTCAATATCACAAAATATTATTGCGTTAGAATAAATAGAAATGATAATCCGAAAAAAAACGTCGAAGGAATACAACCTCGGACGCCTTTTTATAATTTATGGACATTTAGTCCAAATTTATGTAATATTTGTAAAGTAAGACCAAATAAATATTCTTCCTATTTGATACACTACATGAGTCAGATTTTGTAACTTAAGCAGTGATTTACCACCATTTGACATTTTTAAGATATAACTGTATGTATAAGTAATTCATTCTGAAGTGTTGCCATTTCGTTATGATTTATTTGGCAATAAGCAAAATGTACCTCTTCAACAGTCGCAATAAGTTTGGAGCACCACTTATATACCAGGCAATATGTATTCCTCAAAGTTAGGAAAGCAACATCATTTTATTTGTTGATTTAAGAAGAGGAAACAGAATGTTCCGAGTGACCTATTACAATGCATTATGGTTCCAAAACTAGAGAACTTGTAGGCCTTATTTGTTTTTCAAAATTAAGATGGACCCAGTCTTGAAAATTTGATTAGAATCATATTCATGGTTTAAATCAACGTTTATAAAACACACCGTGCACAATGCGTGTTTTATCGACTGAGTAATTCTGTTTCTTTGCCAAACGATCTTATATAGTCATCATTGAATGAACGCAGTCGTCTCTCAAATTATTTTGGAAAAAGATAAATGATTTCAATATTTATGATTTTTAATAAAAGAATCGTCTATCAATCAAAGCCAATTGTGAACCTTTTAAACAGATGGAAAACAAGGTAAATTTATTGCGAACGCATTTTGTTATCAGTGATGTTGAATCATATATGTGTCAGAGCAAACAATTCACGTAACATAGAAGTATATATAAAGTAATTTATGAAGACAGTTAATGAAGTTGTATGCGGTAAATAAACCTTTTTAGATCTTTACTGGTCTTGTTGTGTAGAAAACATCATAAGCACTATACATTTTTGTATATCGTTCAACAAGCCCTTATCGATACTACAAGTCGTAAATACACTTACTTAATACACATTTGTATCAAGCAAAAACGAAATTTCTTTTGCATACTTGAACACTTGGCAATATCAGCATAAGAAATATAAAAAGCTGGATCACAAACATTGACATTTTGTCACAGATATGTGCGGGGTTGAACCTAAATGTAGGATGATTTCTTGCAACTGTGAATTAAAAAAGCCATTTCTTCTCAGTTAAAAGTTGTTTTTAAATCTACATTATTTTAAAATGTAGTTAAACAAACGAATCTGACATGATACATAATTGATGTTTCATCATTTTTTCTCAATACTTTTCGTACAGAAAATGAAAATATGAAACCTAAGTCAGACGGGGTTCATGACGGGGTTTGGAGTGTATTCAACTATCTACAGAGATATATAGACGTATGTGACGGTTTTTAGGTGGCCTAACTGTGAGGAATATTTATTTCATACTTCGACGTGTTGTTATTTTATAATAGTGTTGCATAAAAGATGTTAACGTTCATTGCATGAACATAATTCCCTAATTTGAAGGTCCACTTATTGTTAGCTATGTATTTACAGGCAAGTTTCTACTTGACTCTGACAAGACCTATATGGTATATATTTACAAAGGATCTATATTTACAACAATTTACCGAGAATTGCGTCCCCTGATCGTTGAAACAACCAGTGGGTGTAGGTGTGGTTTCAGTGGTGCTATTATATCCACAACATCCCAACTGAAAATGTAAAAATAAATTAGTAGAAAATAAATCTATATTATGGCCATTTTGTAAAACAGAAGTAAGAGAGCGCCATCTCTCTAAAGCGGCCCCTTTTTTAGTAACAATCTCCCTTCAGCAACAAAATAATTCCTCTTAACAACAGGCTGAACAGCCATAATATGTGTCTCCCAACTCGGGGCCTTCAGGTTGATTGCAATGTCTCTACATGTTGGCATAGCTACAGAGTACATGTGCACGTATTTCTTCATCTTTTATGAACTATTATCACAAAATAGTGGCTTTAAATACAGTAGACCATACAAGATATGACGCGCAATACTTGTTTCAGTCAAACAAATGTAATACATTGATAAATAATTCTGGAAAGGTGGGCGCAAGACTATTGCCGGGTTATCATATGAACTTTATATAAGTAGCGTAGTCTAAGCACCGTTGTGTCATTCACGATAGTTTATATGACTGGCACCATATTACAATGAGATCTGTATTTTGTTTACCTCTTTCTGTATGTGATCTTTGGTTTCATCATTAAGTTCACTCCAGAGATTCTCCGTTAGGTCAAGGACCTGAAATGTTCAACATTAAATACATACTGTATATGCAAAGCATACACATTTATACGAAGTCTTGTGTATATTGTTATTAGTACTGTCTAGCGCCGAACGTTAAAACGGGATAAGGCAGTGCTTTTGCAAAATCTACAGCAAATTTTATTCTGATTCATAACGAGAAATGTGTTTAAACTTTCATATAAGTATTATTGAGGTGGTCTTAATAAAGAGCCTAATAGGAGACATGGACTTGAAAATTGTGTTCTTAATTTTGAGGTGGTTTTATTATTGAGATGGTCTTTAACTGAGGTTTTACTGTACAAGGTTTCCGCCTTACCGAATCTTTCTGCGCAAACCCAGCAATTGCAACACCAACGTCGACCAGCAAGATGAATGTCATGATACCAATATACTGAAAGCAGATTAATTTCAAAGTATTTAAGAAATGTAAATTATCGCAACAAACATATACTTCTCTCATTGGCCATCAATGAGTTCCCAACGTCACGTTATTTTAAAATATGATAATTCCAGGCAAATATTTTCATTCACGTTTTTAACGAATCACAATATGAATTTACCAGTTGTTACTAATATGTTGAAACTTTGGCCTTCTGACTATGTTATATATGGCAGGTATACAATCATATAACGACTGTAAGTAGTCTTACGATATGGACTAAGGTTTCTAGCACCACTCTCTGTAAATCGGCCTCCGACTGTATTTCAGTTTGTATGTTTTGCTATCAAGAGTTTTAGCTCCTGCCATACATTTTCCATTATATTATGATCATTATAAGATAGACAACATAAAAACTTTAATATTTGCATCAGATTTCTATTTATTTTCTAGATTTAAGCTATGACATAGGTCCTTGTCTTCCTGAAATATCCAATAGCGATTTGCTAAACATCTAGCTACTGCAGACAACAAATTTTAATCACGAGTTTAAATACATGTACATTTATTACAGTTAATAGTTCCATTGCATTAACACTGTATGCCATATCCACGCATATGATGTACTAGTATCACAATTTTAGTTACACAAACAATTAGTGAACACTCACCGTTTTCAGACAGCATGTACTTTGACAACACCCTCCAATGCACCCAATCAATCCTACAAACACAGAGATATACACACTTAAAATAGTACAACTGCTAGATATGTTTGATTAAGATAATTATAATTCATTTGTATTTAATATTCTGCGTAATAGATATAAGGTGATTGAACTGATTATTACAGCTGAAATAACATAATAACGTTGCATCTCTAAAGTCCGGTCATGTAATGCCAGTAATGTTTGAATACACTCATACAGGCACGTGGTGAGTACAAACTGGATCAATTGTCAAGATACAGCTTGAAAAGGAATCTGGTTTCTGATTTCACTAACTAACTTTATGTTCTAAATGGCGAGCCATAACACCTGTGTAGTATTTTCATTAATTCACCCATACAAATGAACACTGAAGGCAAGAAACGCCATATACAAAGGGCACAGTCACCTCAAGGTATAGAGACATTAAAAGGTAAACATTCGTGTCAACAATTACAGAGACATGGGGGACACAAGACACCAACATACCTTACTTAAAATAATCAATTACCATTTATAAACAGCAAATCGAAGTACAAATACTCATTTAACCATTCACATAATACAAGCAAATGATAGCCTAGGCAAACATAGGAACATACAATTATAACATAATAGTAAATGTGTTATATAGCAGTATATAGTCATAATGAATATTCAATAGCATGTGTAATATTATGTAATATAGGTAATATTATAGCGTTACAAAGCAGCAACGTATAACAGTGTTTTTCCTAGAATGATAGATAAAATTTGCTGTGTCAACAAGTACCTGTTTTAGAAGAGATACTATTAGTAAATTTAAAAAGTACCATTTAATGTGACACCATAATTGTCTGACAGATACAGCCAATGTTATTGTGAGCAAAAAGTTGTTTACACCGATAAAATGTTTCCTTGTTATTTATGGTACTAAAGAAATATAAATGTCGAGTTCAATAATTACTGAATTGTTTTCAAACAAGATAAAATCTCACCAGGTGCTCGTTTGTACCGTTCAGAAACTCGTTCAATACTTTCGATAATTTATGACCACTTTTGCATTATCTTCCATTCTGAATGTAACCCTCTTGTCTGTGTCATATATAGGGATTATTCCAATGTTATAAATACTCGTGTACTTGTTTCACAACAAATATGCGCGAGGTAAGATTTAAGAAGTATTTGCGTACTTCCCCTATCTTCCCGTCACAATTAATGAGCTCCGAAAATATCGTCCCATGTCAGGCTTTGTTTAGTCTGAATCAAGAGAAACAGGACACGTATCTTTTTTAATGTGGTCAAATCGACAAATTAATTTTTCAGACCGAGTCGTAAAATACAAAGAAATATTTATATTACCTGCTATCACAAGCAATGTACCAATTGCTAGAAAGGAATAGGTGAACACCTGAAATAGAGAAAAGTTTGTTCTAGCATTATTCGTATAAGCTTATATTTGATGTTGAGTCACGACATTACTTCCACGGGACTTATCGCCGCAAAATATTCTATTTTGGAGCACGTGTATTCTTATTTAAGGAAAACTGAACTGTCATTGATAACAGTGCAAGTGTGTCTTTTCTGTTATGTGATTAAGATTTAGTGTTAATGATAACACATAGCTTTGATTATCGGAACACAAAAATATTTTAAAGGTTTCACTCAAGAATTCAAAGATATTCTCAAACATACACTAATGAAACAAATACATTTCACGAGAAAATAAATTATTTATCTTAAAACCTGATCAAATAGCATTTATTTATCATACAAACATGACGCATAAACATTCACATACACACATGTATGCTTGTTCGTCCAAACATTACGGAAACGTATACCTACCCCTATAATATGAAACATACACATGCGGTTTTCTTTCATGATTTTATGTATCAATAAGATAAAAAATATACACGTTAAAGTAGAACGTACATGATAAAAATACATATTAATAGTTCATGTCTGTATTGCATCATACATCAATGGAATATTTCAGAAAAAAATAGATATTTATAAATGATCATTCCCATTTATGTTGTTCCAACAATACTGCTGTAGCAATAAATAGAAGATAAAAATGAAAAATTAATACAAGTATTTAAAATGCTTTTGTCTAAACATAAATGAAAAATATATCTCATATACCTAAAACATCAATAAATATACACTAATGATGTACATGTATTCCTAAGTATGTATCGAAAGTAAGTTTGTGATATCTTTCAATTAAAAATAACCTCAAGTGTTGTAACAAGCAGTTTTTTTATACGTTATGTCCGTGCAAATTAAACAAAATGTTTTGCATTAGTAATACATAGCAATTATTCGTTTTAAAGATGCTTTAACCCATATAGTTACAACATTGAACTAAGCCCGTTCAAATACATGCAGGCCTCGTTTATTCGACAACCTTATATCCGAATACTCGGTAGCATCCGAAATAAATACCAGGCCCCGATGTATCTTCTTATGCACGTCAAATTGACACAGGCTATTCCAAACCATGTATTATTCGAACTAAATATCATGCCCCAATGTATCTTTTTATGCACGTCAAATTGACACAGGCTATTCCAAACCATGTATTATTCGAACTAAATATCATGCCCCAATGTATCTTCTTATGCACGTCAAATTGACACAGGCTATTCCAAACCATGTTTTATTCGAACTAAATATCATGCCCCAATGTATCTTCTGATGCACGTCAAATTGACACAGGCTATTCCAAACCATGTATTATTCGAACTAAATATCATGCCCCAATGTATCTTCTTATGCACGTCAAATTGACACAGGCTATTCCAAACCATGTATTATTCGAACTAAATATCATGCCCCAATGTATCTTCTTATGCACGTCAAATTGACACAGGCTATTTGAAACAATGTATTATTTGAAATAAATGTATTCGAATGAACGAGGTTCGACTGTATTTTACGTTTTACAGATGGACCAGATGCATCTTCTATACTAAAGGTGACAACATAGTTGTCTATTGTTTACATACCAATGTTCCAGACAGGAAGTTACTCGTGTTACCACTGGTGATGAGGATCCACACACTGTAACCTACCACACCCATCCCAATCAACTGGAAAAGTAAAATAATAATATACAGTACACACTCATTAGAACGGTCCTCATCCGAACAATTTCTCTTTTACAACATTATCATTTTCCCATAATAAAAAAATGGAGCCGTCCTCAGTTGAACAACAACATCTCTTCAACGACACTATTATTTTCTCGTAATAAAAATAGTATCAATTAAACTTCACTGGAGTCCTATGCTCTGAAATAACATCGGACGTTTGTATCTTCCGAAGGCGGTTGCTCTGAAGGGACTGTACTTTAGTTGATATGTTTCCTGTATTAGCATAATATGTATGGTTGTGTAATGCTTTTTCTGTATTTTAGTATATCAATGCATGACAATGTCAATAACAAATGTCGAATATATTGACAATGCCTCTGCTCTGCTCTGGCAAAGAACAGCGTGCCAATGATGTTAGTTAGATTATTAAACGTTTTTTTCATGTTGAAATAGTTCTGTCTAATATAATTTACTGAAATATATTCTGTTCTGGATAAAGTTAAAATCAAGACAATTATGATATATGTCGTACAATGTTCTAGTTTGTGTGATGACGTCATCATACCTGAGTAACGTTAATCACATGTTGTCCAGGTAATTTGATCTTTCAAAATATTGTTGATGGTTTCTTTTGGTTTGCTCAGAAAGGTGGTTTCGAATATTTCGAATATTTGAACTCATGCAGATAACAAATGTAATTTCTCAAGTCAACAAAAGATCTTAAACAAAGAAAGTTCAAGATCATTGACCTTGTGTAAGAAAACAGAGATGTATTTGATTAAAATTCTGTAATACATGTGTTCTAAAGAGTTACATGTTTGAACAATGTATGATATAAACAACCAGCGGGGTTTATTGACTTTATAACACGTTTAGTATAGCTATGGGGCTATTAATTGTATTATCACATTTAATATTCTGATAACAGAACAGAACAGAATGATTTATTAATATCTGGATTTAATTATAATACGTATCATCCAATATATACAATCATACTCTACTCTCTTCTGTTCTGTTCTGATAACAGAAAAAAGGGGATGTGTTCACACTCAATTCCCTTGGACTAGTATTTATATTAATGTTGTGAACTTTTGTCCAGTCACCAGTCACTCCGTGTTTATAAAGTTATTTTCTTAAAATATGTTACAGCGTTTTTTATTATATTGTGCTATGTACGAGCATATTTTTTTTTACAATAAGCTAGTGAGTTTCTTGAAAAGGCAAAATCGAGGGGAAAAGTGAAAGAAGTCTGTTTGTTTATTCATATGTATATAGATAGAATGGGCTCGCTTCCAGTCCTCGATATATACTGACAAAAACAAAATTTAAGAATTTGTGTAGAGCTTATTTGGGTGATCTTATATTATTGCTTTCCAGTGGTAACAAATGCAAGACCGTAACATGCTTAACAACTTTTATAAGGTTCACATGTTATGAATCACGTGCTGCACGTAATTTATCCGAATTTTTTATTCACCATCATAACCCAGACAAACATGTTTGTAACAAAACCATAAAAGAAAGTGAAAAATCAGAAAGGAGCAGTATGTCGAGGTAATGGTATAACGTTAGAAGAACGTCATCAGCTCGTGGGAATGTTAGCAATCAAAGTAACAGACAGGGAGTTGTTGCTCATTTGGACAGATACTCACAGACACGGAACGTTAATGACAGACCATGCTCCGGCTGACCCTCTAAAAACGAATGCTAGAGAAGATCGCTTGGTCGGTTTGTAAAAACCAATAGGAATTAAACTACTAAAACATGTGTTCATGTTTACTTCTAATTACATTTGACAGTAAACATGTCTTAACAGAGCATCCTAAACTTATTTTGTGCAGTGTAATATGAACGTCGTTTTGATTATCCACCGGAAGTTGCAAGCAATGCTTTATCTCTTTTATACCAATGCATATACATATTGAATTTGAATTTAGATTTAAATTTAGATTTTTAGTTGTGCGGTAAAACAACTAGTTGTATGGTAATTTTCGACTGTACGAAAACTACATTTTTCCAGAAGTGGCGCAAGAATACCAGGTAAGTGAATCGGCTAAAAATAGTTCAACATCTAAGCGTAACCTGTATAACATACTCAATTGTGGTAGTAATCATTACTGCGCAATCCAATTTAATGGTTCTACAATGGACAATAATGACTCGTACTTTTTGTGAGTCTGGAAGTGTTGAATACACAACCAGTGTTCAATACCGAACAACTTAGGTGCTTTCAGTGCTTTGAATTAATCAGACGAAGCACACTGTTAGCACTTCACATGTTAACAATTCCCCAAGCTGCAAGGTTATATATTCCACTGCGTCTTTTATCCAGGTCAGCCAATGCCTCACATTGATCAAGATATCCCTACCATGATCAAACACCAATATATTTATACCTTAGAATGAACACAGTTGTTACTGCCAATCATGATTATACCTTAAATCGTACGTATGAGTTTTTCCCATGATTTGGGTTGATTGAATGTCATATAGAGTAGGACTATATGTTATTACTATTTAAATGTTATATCGACGCGAGCATACACTTAATATTTTCATCGTTTACCAGACACATGGTATATCTGGAACTGTTGAGAACATTTTAAATCGTAGGTTCAGTGCTCATACTTATATACTTAACACCATTAAAAACGCAACTGTTTTATTTAGGCTTAATTGTGTACATTGTGTTAAAAGCTACCAACTGTTACCAATGTTTAAAATATTGTTCAAAAAGTATTGAAACTATGGACCAATAATTCAAATTTCATGATGGTGGAATATGTTTATGAAATTATGTTAGTGAATTAATATAGATGTTTTCCTGTATTATGTATTGTTTTGAAGCAGACATTTTTCGGTTGCGTTGTTAATGGCTTTAAGTATATATTCCTGATATGAAATTTGTAAGACGTACAACGCACTGAGTATAAGCATAAAAGGGGTTCAAATTTGTATTTTTATTAAAGAAGTGTAGTTTCAATCTTCCTAACATAGTCAATATATTTTTGGCAATAGTTAGGCCAAGTGTGAGAATGGCATGGCATCAACCGGGTGTATACCCCCAGTATTTCTACTGTTCCGAGACTGTGAGAGCGTGATACTACCAGTGATACTACTATGCCTCTTAACGTGCTTGTTGAGCAGTAAAATAACCATCATTTTTACTAACTAGTATATTTCATATTCCCTCCTGTTTTGATTTTTTGGTTGTATTTTTTTTTTATTGCTTTCCCATTTGCTTCTCATTTTCACATTTTGTGATACATATCAACACACTGTGTTCTTAATACATCGTCTTTACATTCATATGAGATAAATCTGTGTAAATCGGGGGATCAATTATACAATAGGACCGTATATCGCTACTTAAAGTTGAAACTTATCTAATATCAAGGGGTTTGATTTGAACAAAGTTTACATTTTTGCCATGTAAGAGGAATAGTGTGTATACATAAACCAAACGTTTAAGTTTTTGTTAGGGGATTTTCGGAATATAATTTATGTTATTCCTACGCAAATATTTTGTAAACTTGTTCGTATTTACAATTCGCTATCGCTTTTATCAAAATGTCACACATATGCGTATTTATCATTTCGATAGATTGTTGGACTATATTTTAATATTCTGATAACTTATTAAAACCTTCAAATCGCCGTAGTATTAGGAGGATGTCAGAACTTTCGGAAATATTAAATTTATCATTTAATGTTTTGTTTTGTTTCATTGAGTAGCAAGTTACAATGTACTCCTCGGTGTAGACAAACATTAACTAAAAAGCACCACAAGTGGAATCTGGTGATCTCTTGACCCACTGTATCATGTTTGATAATCGTTTTATAATTAATGGAATTTACCAACATGACCGAATAGCTGTGGACGTTGTTTCGGATACCACATGTGATGTTGAATTTTTGAGGAAGCTCTCCTGCTGATGAACAGAAGATCGGTGTCTGCCCGGTGTCTGCCCGGTGTCTGCCCGGTGTCTGCCCGGTGTCTGTCCGGTGTCTGCCCGGTGTCTGCCCGGGCTCTTTTCTAACCAGATTAGCTGGAAAACTTGCTATTTATGGGACTTAAAGCCAAAGCACAAAACACAAAATGGTCTACTTTTGAGAGACGGTTATAATGAACACATGATTATTTCAAATTGGCACGATATTTACTTCGGTGGGGTATTTTACTGTATTTCACAGATGCAATCAATCCGCTTGATACAGCCGCCAGATATATATCTGATGTGAAATACTGTATTTCTAAATACATGTATTGCAAAATGTATCTCAGCGCCTAGTACAATCATAGTCACGATCACAAACAATTTAAGGCAACTTGACATTATATTCATAAATGTCAATATTTATAAACAAACCATAAGTTCGAAGCCAAATAGACTGGCAACAGAAACACTTTCGATTAAAATTATTTTTAATAAAACAGTTTGAACATTGATGTACATACAACTCAAGTATATGACAAGTTGGCCGATCATCATGCGAAGCTAACCAAAACAGAAATATCTTGAAAACATATGGTCGGCAGGATTAAGATGTGTTGTGCAGCACTAAAAATTGCGGAGATGTTACGATTGGTAACTGGTCACTCCAGATCCAAAATGGATTTCGGTAATTTCACCGCAATTCAATGGAAATTTGGTCAGGTAACGTACATGGTTAACGTATGATTTGATTGGTTACCAAACACTGATATGCAAACAGCAAAGCGATCTAAGTACAGCTGCGCCGAAAAAAACAGCATACAATTACAAAAGTTGGATTAATGCAAAACGGTGTCTACCTTACATCCAGCCCCTAGATACGACATTGGATCATTAATTTTACGTGTGTGTTACGAACACTCAAGACGAAATACCACAGCTTGATGGAGAATATCAGTTCTACAGCTGCATCTTGGTAACTGACAAGTGTGTCATACAAAGAACGCTTATCTTGTCAATGTCACCTGATAAACTGCGTTCATCCGCGGAGAATAAACAAAATCATTTTGTATTTAAATGAAATACCGTGATCACTCGTCTGTTGTCAGATTGTATTCGTCACAGTTTTTTTAATTCCTTTCATGCAATAGCCTCGCATGTATAAATGCGACAATACGAATTGCCATAGACAAAGTAATAACAATAAAATAATTAAATACGCGTAGCTCGTCAGTGGCAGAAATAATAAATTATTTTGTTTGTTTGAATTTAATTCATTACACAGATAAGTATGAAATAAGCAAACATTATTAAAATGGTCAACCTTAAAACTAGATTATCACAATGCATGAAACCATAGAACATAGAACAAATAAAGATATAACATATCGCAAGACATATACTATTATATGTTATTAAAGAACTGCATTTATCTGATAAAGCACGCAAACTAAATAACTAATCAAATTTTATATCGGTCAGTTTTAGTGTTGGGTAGATTATTCCGTCTTGACGAAATGTGCTGAATTTTAAGTATGGTCAACTTTGAAGTTATCCTTCTGTTATACACGAATGATTGCACTGTGATTCTGCTGTAAATTACTTTTGATAAAAATTAAATGAAATAAGTTTTTGTTCTATCAAATCATGTGTGAATTGTTTGGCTTAAAAGATTGAAGTATGGGAAAGAATGAAATAAAAAAAGTTTAGCCAATTTACATTCCCTGTACTTTTTTGCAATAATGTGACAATATAACAAGTGACCGATTTAATAAAAGAAGCGTTTGAGTGTATGGAACGTTGGATTATTAAAATGTAAACCGTCTCCCCTGGTCGTCTGGTTAAGGCATCCGCCTTGGGAGCGGGAGGTCGAATGTACGAGTCCCTGTAGGGATCCATTCTGACATAGCCGGTTGGTGACCCGCCAGCTAGTTAAATAATAGTTACCGTTCGCCATATTGCCTGGTGCCTGGCATTAAAGGACATGAATCGGGAAGTAAATGTACTCAGAAAGAGGTGTCTCATAAGTCAGAATTGACTGGCCATTAAATAGGGGTGACACTATAATAAATAAACACTTTTTATAAACATACGTATTGAAAAAAAAATAAACGTTATTGTTAACAATTGTCAGTAGAAATCACAGGAGTATGATTCAGGACAGTTTACTGGCAACAATGAACGGACGTTTATTTCCATTTGTGATAAATGCGATCGATTAGCTTCCTAGAAACAAAAACCGATCATGTCTTCTGATTCTAATTGATGAGTTATTGATTATTTTGTCAAAATTATCATACATCAATGCGAACCTATAGACCAGGATCTGCATTGCTTCGTAGAATTTATTATTATTCTTGTTGTGAAGATGTTAGGAAGTTTTACGAATCTATTAGTAAACCCTCTCCCTTTTTTCAAACGGTCGCTTGAAACAATGTAATGTTAACAATCTTATAGCTTTATACTTATGAATGGGGTTGATTTGTGTGCAAAAATGTGTTTTACTATTTTCTGTCAAATCGTTTACTGAATTTTTAACATTTAATGAATATTCCTAACAAGTCAGGGTATACATGCCTCAATAAGATATCAATCGAACTTATTCTATATTTACGCTCTAGCAGTTGATAGTCACTCCGTCTGTCCGTCTGTCCGTCCGTCCGTCCGTATGTCCGTCATCCGACCTTATTACACAAGAGAAGAGTAGCATGTTGCTTATCTGCAATAATAGGTCCAAAAGTTAAATGAGCAATTCTCTTCTCCCTGAAGTACCGGATTACTCAGGAAGCTTATTACAATAAATGATAATAAATATACATACCCACATGATGAAATTGAGAGCTATAAATAGCCTTCCACAGCATCCAGTATCTGCTCCCATTGTTAAATCCTTTTTTGTTCAAGCAACAATATTATATCACATACTTTATTCAACTTCCTAATACAATAAAACAAACCGTCCTTATTATCACGACGCGATATTTCTTTATAACGGTTTCTAAATTTTATCTTCTTCCCACGCATGCGCAGATCACCTTTGCATCGATAAGCGGATTTCTAAAATAGCATGTCCTCTACAAACAAATATTTCTCATTGATTGTGTGATGAAGTGAACAACCAACACGAGATGTCGTCTTAAGAATTACAAATCGTCTGTGTATCTCAAAGTACAAACATTAATCATGAAGCGTTTTCCACCATACGTATTTCGATGTATGAACATCGTAGTGGATTAAGTTTTTATCTCTTCTGTTATTCATCGCGTGAACAATACACAAATATCAACATGGGTACAGTTAAACCTGTATATAAACATCAAACATGGGTTTATAGTTCTGTTAGATTGACCGCGAACAGGTGATTGAACTCTCAGGACAAGACACATTAGGTAAGTAAATGCATGCACGCTATAACTGCAGTTTGGTTTACAATTCTACCTAACCAGAATCGTGCAGCATTTTCTCCGTCAAGCTTACGGACAAACACGAACCGTGCAGCATTTTCTCCGTCAAGCATTACGGACAAACACGAACCGTGCAGTATTTTCTCCGTCAAGCTTGCGGACAAACACGAACATTTCAATACACCTTTTTTGAAGCGTGATGGTCCAGGTAATATAAAAAGTAAAGTATTTATTTATTATAGTGTCAACCCTATTTAAAGGGCCAGCCAATTCTGACTTATGAGACACCTACTTTCTGAGCACATTTTCTTCCCGATTCCTATCCTTTCAATGCCAGGCACTAGGTAGGTAGGCACACGGTCACAATTATCATTTAACTAGCTGACGGCTCATCAACCGGCCATATCAGAACGGACACCTACCGGGATTCGAACCTTTGCCCTCCCGCTCCCAAGACGGATGTCTCAACCACTCGACCACGGAGTAGAAATTGTATTTGCTCAAAAAGGATTTTTTTGACAAATATGATGATAAGACGTAGTGATTTCCGATTTTACAGGGATGTATTTAATTCGTCAAGTTATATGTTTTTTTTGTAAACCAATTGAAATTTAATTTTACTGAAATATGTATCGTGTGTTGAGTCATACACCGTCCAAAATTCTACGAAATCCATTTATCAATATTCAAATTATAACGAATTTACTATGGGTCTAATCTAAGTGTATGTGTTAAATGTAGAAATAGTTTAATAAATTCAGAATAAGAATGTTAAATTGAAACTAAGAGTAAACGGCAGTAGTTCCAATATATAATCAGGCTGAATAATTCAGCATTTATGATATCTTCGATTTTATTTCAAATTAATATTATTTCTAAATCAATGTTTACGACCGAAACTTTCGTATATTTTTCTGCTGCCAGAGTCTACAATACTTGATTAATGACGTCACATACTGTATTAGTCACATCAAACAAACACATCCTCTTGGTTTTAGATTGACCAAGAACACAGAATAAAGTTTACATTTATAATAAGAATGAACTAAACTTTTATGAGATATTTGATGTCCTCTTTAAGCAATTTTGTTGATCAGACCATGTCGTATAGGACCATGTATTGTCTTCATAAGTTCCGATGAACAAACAAACGAAATGCTGGGTATGATATGAATATCAACATACATCTATGAATATATAGAATGAAGACCATTTTATTGCAACATCAATGAATCTTCAATCGATCCGTTATACGCTGCTTTGTTCGTATGCTAGCTAACATTCAACAATGAAACACATGCAAAGATTGTACTTTGCATGTTGAAGCACTTTGTATTGATAATATTAATGTCAGGTATAGCCAAGAGTTACTTAAGTTGTCTTCACTTTGTGTCAAGGATATCACGAAACTTTCATCAAATACCATGGCTTGATATTTCCTTAACAGAGAGTTCCTTATGTTAGGCTATTCGGAATATATTTGTTTTACGATAACATCCAAGTAACATGTTAGAGTGTTTCTGTGTAGACGTAATTTGTCTTTGATAAGAAGTAGTTTATCAATACTAAGGGTTTTCAAATTGGTCACCTACTGATTGTATTTACTACTTTAAGACAAATTCAACATTAAAATTAGGCCGTAATGTTTGAATCAAATTTTGAATTACGGTAAACATTTCGGGTTTCTTGAATCTTCACAATAAAGAAGAAATAACTGTCATGTGCTTATTTGTCTTTTTTTTTAATTTCTGAAGCAAATTTGACAGCTATACCAGTACCTGAATATACTTCACGCCATTAAAAACGCAACTGATATTCTCTGCGTCAACACAGTGACTTAATAACGAAATAATATATTTTAATTATCAAACATAATTTCCTAAACTTAATCATTTATGAAATTTGAATACCAGGGCCATAGTTTGATTTCTTTTTGATAAATGAATTATAAACATCTGTAACGATAAAACGCGTTTAAAACTTGGAATAAGGAACAAAATGAAGATTAAGTGAAATAGTTGCGTTTGTTATGGCGTTGAGTATACGTACATTTGACCAGTGAAATTTATATTACCATAATATTTTATTATATCACATAATAGACCAATAAAACATTTATATGGTCATTTTAAATTCCTATATATTGATAATATTATTCAAACAGTCAATGTGTATGAAGTATAATTACGTTCATCGATTAATACAAAAAAGTACTAGTTGTATAAGGTCATACCAAAGTATCTCTATGTTTAGTTTAGGGTTCATTTTTTCGAAGCCTACAAAGCAGGCTGGAAAAATAAAATGTCGATAAAAACAAAATTCTAATTACAACGTCTTTCTTCCCACAACCAAAGACATTATACATCAATATATAAAATACCAACTACTAGTTTAAACAATACAAATTACTTGTACAAAGTAAATGACAAGATTTAAGGACTTTTTCATTTTTTGAACATGGTCATTGGCTACAGGACATGGTTTTTGACTAAATGGGCCAATGTCGTTATGTTAAATGACATCACTGTTGGGGATTTTGAGATTTTGAGATTTATTTTTTTCGATCAGACTGAGGACGCTTAACATACATTCATATTGGTTTAGCCTTAATTAATAAAGTTAATACATACACAATTAGATATTTTACTGAAAGTTCTACCTAATACGTTGATAGCTTTGCATGAAACAAAAATGTTTTGTTTTTCCTTATATTACTTACGTCATGACGATATCGCAGGTAACTAGACATTCATAAATAATCTATATAAGGGTGTGAAAAGTGTTGTGCTAATACATAACTACGAATCGTTTGCGTAATATGCCCCGGGGGTACTTATATTGACTACTGGGAGGTAAACTACAAACATAGACGTGAGATTTGTGTTGATATCTATTTCATTATACGACCAGTTGTCACGAAACTTTGAAAGTATGCTGTAAGATTCACGCCTTAGCCTTCCATTGAAATACACCGCATACGCTGCTAAATTGAAATTTCTGCACATAAGATTCACTTATGTCAATACGACAAGTCAAATTCCTTCAAAGTCGTTCACAAGTTATTTAGCAGATATAGATAAGGTGTCAGTTTGGTTTCATTGACTGACTGTATAGTCCAGCGTGGGGCGCATTTTGCTTAGCACCTGGCTTGGTCGGCGGTTGTTTCCCTATATCCCTTCTTCACTCCTAGATAATGAGGGGTAGCCGTTGACCTAGTCAGGGCTTTGTGGAGTTGTCTTTACGCATTTATTTCTGTTTGTCTTTTGTAAGAGACGAACAAACTGCACGATGCGTGTATGTGGTCGCACGGTCATGATACGTGTATGTGGTCGCACGGTCATGATACGCTCATTGTCTGTTTCCGCGAAGTATCGTAGCATTAATGAATTAAAGATTTATATAATTAAATTAACATCATTTCAATTAATATTACTTAAAATTCACCACATGGGTGATACAGATAGGTTCGTGAAATTCTAAGTTTTAGTTTACATATATAAATGCGTTTTCTATACTCATTACGTTTTATAAACAAGACGAAACCAGACAGGGGGCGTATCATGATTTAAATTCCATTTAGTATCATACTCAATGATTACCAGATTAAAAAGTTAAGAGAGAACAAAAAGTGATTTTGCAACTATCAGGACGGAAATGTACCAATTTTAATAAACACCCGCACTGCACCAGTATGTTGAATTATCTCCCTTTAATATATGCAAATTTTAAAACCTGTTTAAAATAATTAAGGAAATTTATATATCAAATGCAAGTAAGAGTGGTAGTTGGGGCTCAGTGGTTAACGCTGCTAACTACGAATTCGAAGGTCGTGGGTTCGATCCCTCGTCTCGCCGGATAAAACAGAAATGCTTTTCATTGTTTCCCACCTAACATAGTACTGGCATGTAACAAGAAAAGTACTGGGTAGATTCCAGGAAAGTACTGATTAGATGCCAGGAAAATGGTAACTGTACGATGGGTCTCATTGGCACTGTGCAGTGACCGTATTTGGCTTTAAAATTGTCTGTTTGACCTATACTGCTCTACTGGCAGGTAATTTTTCCCCTTCGGTTTCAAAAAGTCTATTTATGGTGAGCGGGGGACATACCGGGTCGACCAAAATACCATTATGAGCATTATGAAAAGTGTGGTAGTGGTAGTAGCGGATCCATAGTCCAGTGGTCACGCGCTGGACTTTGTAATCTAGGGATCGCAGGTTCGATTTCCCGCTCCATCACTGACAATACTAACATTCTTTCGGACGAGACTTTAGAAACCGAGGTCCCGTGTATGATGCTTTACATTGAGCACGTTAAAGAACCAGGGGTGCTTCTGGAACTGGGGCGAGATATCTGCTGTATCATGCACTAACCTCCAAAAATCTAAAATGACTAACAATCTTCCGGAGGCGTCACCCATATGAGAAACCATTGGCGACGATAAATAAACGCAAATACAAAAATAAAGTGATGGTACCTGTACCGGATCCGTAATCCAGTTGTAACGCGCTGGACTAGTAATCCAGGGATCACATGTTCGATTCCCCGCTCCATCACTGACAGTACTAACAGTCTTTCGGACGAGACTTTAAAAACCGAGGTCCCGTGTATGATGCTTTACATCGAGCACGTAAAAGAACCAGGGGTGCTTCTGGAACTGAGGCATCTCCTGTATCATGCACTATCCTCCAAAAATCTAACATTCTTCCGGAGGCGTCGTGGTAGGGGTAATGTTTCTTGTGTACTAATATTTTAAAAGGAAATGCTTTTTGTTTAATTTTTTGTCCTTTGTGATACATTAATTTGTTAATTTGAGTCGTCGTTTAATAAAAAAGTCGCTTAATACAGCTGGTCGCACGATCAATGTCTACTATACCTCTACTTAGATGAGTCTATATTGTCGGTTAACCATTGAACACATGTGAAAGTATGGAACAAAGTGTATTTTAATAGACAATACAAAAGATATTTCGCGTATCAGTTAGCATATTACTAATTTCGTCATTTGGGGAAAGTATTCCCAAGCCAAAATTTCCAGTAGACTCTCCTTAATTTACGCATACTTCAACATTTAGGTCATTTCTACTGAATAATTATTATGTATATCGAATTTTCATGTTTTGATATCATTCTTTATTTAGAGTTCTTTTTAGTTCCTCAACTAGATGCTCATATAAGAAAACACAGCATTTTGAAGCATATTTGAAACAGTGCGATTATCTATCGTCTGTTCGTTGCTTAATTTTATTAGCCGCGTGATTCTCAACATGTGTAGCAATTGTGCTACTAAGGGAGATAATCACTGAGGAAAGTTGAACTTGACCTTTTGGTACTTGTCTCCCCTGAAAAGCCAAAATATCCTTACAGAGACGAACACAAAAGACAAACAAATTAAGAAGTCTTTTTACATTAAATATAACTATGAATTTTACTTGTTTATACAAGATTGATGTTTGCTGTTAAATTAAGTTACTTTTCCAATGATACATGTATAGAATTCTGCAATGGGTGTATACATCATGATTTACAAATACCGTATCTGACTACACTCAATGTGGCTTGTAGATGTAGATTGAAAGATGAACGTAAACTTCCGTAGTGCACATGTTTTTGTACATGATAAATTACAAGTCGCTCGACTGTGACCCGACTGCCAAACCGAAGATCGTATCTTCAAGCCCGAATGGGACATATAATCTCTGTAGCAATCGTACTAAAGACATCACATTCAGAGTCATGTATCTTCCACTTCTGATACATGTTGCAGGGGGTGACCGCTTGCAGAAGGGCATATTAGTTCCGGTTGGTAACCCAGGTACACAGGTTAGGTCAACAGACCGCCGGACATGGCATACCGAAATACTGTTAAAAAACACCGGCGTCTAACTCTGTAGTTGTCTGTTTCCTTTCAGTCACACTTCCTTGCACAAACATAGCGACTCAAACATGCAAGTGCCAATACTTGTGTACGTTTGTTCTATTTTTACCTGCTGGTGCCAATGGCTTTAAATGCTGGGGGTAAAATAAGCAGGAGATAATGCAACTAGAGAAGGAAATGGAGTGTATAAATCTGATTAAGTCCCTGATTCAATGTTTTATACCCAGATCCGTCCGTTATTGATTTACTTCCAATAGCTCAGTGTCACTAGATGCGGGATTTTGCTACAGCCGCATTTTAAAGCGACCCGCCTCAAGTGTATCTCGAAAGTTTCAGAAGTTTGAAATACTTGGACGAAATAAAACATGACTTATGAAGATTTTGCTGAATTTGGCATATATCAAACAAACGAGGAGTGCGTTTAACATAGATCAATTGTAACACACCCATAAAAACGGTGTTGCTTCATTTATAATAGTTTGGCCAAGATCTGGGACCAACCTCTTTAAAGCAATAAGTAGTATAATGAGTCAAAGCGTAACATAATATCTATAGACGAAATCCGGAATACGCGATCATGTTTAGTTTGGGTACAAACATAGATACTTTTAGATTCATTAGAGTTCGACAGACGTTAAACCCTGGCTTTCTTTTCATTATTTTGACAGTATCTTGGTGTTAAAGGGAAATCCCCATTTTTATAGCAATCCAAAGTATATAATACATGTAATCGTTCACAAATTCACTTCATACCTTACGGTAATATATAGTACATGTATTTGATTATACCCGTTTCTATACATAACTTTACTTAATGCGCTGACAGTTTGTTGATGGCTGAGTTGAAGGTAGAATATTTGTAGAATAAAGGGTTTGATCCAGTATTGATGTTATTTTGGCTAAAGCATATTTAATAAGAACCATTGCAATGTCTAACCAGTTGAAAATATCTCGTTTTAACAAATTACTATCAGACAAAACTAGAAAAATACCCTGCTTGTTAAAAAAACTTGTTAAAAAGTGTGTGTTTTCAATTTGTTTTAATACAAACATCTTTTTCAACAAATGCAGATGATTATAATTGTTCATTCTTTGATAATGCATATATATTGATATTACAACTATATAACATACATTTTGCCTGTTTGTGTAGGTAAACAAATGACCCTAAAATGACCATAATATAACTTTAACATTAATGTTTTATTTGTTAGAATGTTCAAAACTGAAGCACTGAACGTTACATTCATATTACATGCTCTGTCGTCTGTATCAGCATCAATCAATATAATACCTTATTAGGTTCTATGTTGTTCTTCGTCCGATGCTTGAACTTTAATACACGGTATGAAATGTTCATACAATTTATGACAGGCATTCATGTTTCGCCGGATATTAATTCATAAATAATGCAATGGCTAGAACAGATGGGTCACCCGTGGGTGGAAACAACGGTGGAAAAACTACATGATAGTTCTATGAGCATTGTTTATATTCCTAAAAGCTTGCTTTACGAACTGGCTTTTTGTATTTGCTATTACGAATTCATAATTCACGATACCACAGTGGCTTAGAGATGACATGAAATAAATATTGCATTTTCAATATTGCAGCTTTTAATGTGCATAATGCCAAATATCACTTTTTTAATCAATCAAACTTGTGCAGTTAGATAAATATCAATTATCCGTGTTACCCGGATGATCGGGTTTAATAATAGCACGAAGTCATGAAAAGAGTTGTTTCTTTTCCAGTCAGTTAATTGAATATTTGTTCAGTAAAATCACGTGCATCTCTAGTATTTGTTCTCAGCTATAAAATCACGTGCATCTCTAGTATTTGTTCTCAGCTATAAAATCACGTGCATCTCTAGTATTTGTTCTCAGCTATAAAATCACGTGCATCTCTAGTATTTGTTCTCAGCTATAAAATCACGGGTTTCTCTAGTATTTGTTCTCAGCTATAAAATCACGTGCATTACTAGTATTTTGTTTTCAGCTATAAAATCACGTGCATCACTTGTATTTTGTTCTCAGATATAAAATCACGTGCATCACTAGTATTTTGTTTTCAGATATAAAATCACGTGCATCACTAGTATTTTGTTCTCAGATATAAAATCACGTGCATCACTTGTATTTTGTTTTCAGATATAAAATCACGTGCATCACTAGTATTTTGTTCTCAGCTATAAAATCACGTGCATCACTTGTATTTTGTTCTCAGATATAAAATCACGTGCATCACTAGTATTTTGTTCTCAGATATAAAATCACGTGCATCACTAGTATTTTGTTTTCAGATATAAAATCACGTGCATCACTTGTATTTTGTTCTCAGATATAAAATCACGTGCATCACTTGTATTTTGTTTTCAGATATAAAATCACGTGCATCACTAGTATTTTGTTTTCAGATATAAAATCACGTGCATCACTAGTATTTTGTTCTCAGATATAAAATCACGTGCATCTCTAGTATTTTGTTCTCAGATGTAAAATCACGTGCATCACTAGTATTTGTTCTCAGATATAAAATCACGTGCATCACTTGTATTTTGTTCTCAGATATAAAATCACGTGCATCACTTGTATTTTGTTTTCAGATATAAAATCACGTGCATCACTAGTATTTTGTTTTCAGATATAAAATCACGTGCATATCTAGTATTTGTTCTCAGCTATAAAATCACGTGCATCACTTATATTTGTTCTCAGCTATAAAATCACGTGCATCACTAGTATTTTGCGCCAGGATATAAAAGCACATGCATCGATTTTCCGCGTCCGATAATTAAAGCACGTATTATACTTGTAATACATCGGGACACAGCTGTCATTTTATATTCATAAACATTCGGCATTTCAAATTTCTGTCAATGATTTTGAATTTGGAATTGTGAATCACATACTGTATAACCTAAATAATAAGACCCCCTCAATAATAAGACCGCACTTTTCTAGTCCATTTTCCCTATTTTGCTCCTTATTCAACCTCAAGACCACCTCACTAATAAACCAATTTTCAAAGAGTCCCAAGTGTGGTCGTATTATTGAGGTTTAACTAAATCTCATGTTTCACAAATATTTCACTTCTCGGACAGAATTCACCACGTACGTCTTCAGCTTGACGTAACACTATATTT